>CAOKZL010003468.1:0-247350 GCA_948472985.1 Iguana delicatissima | reverse complement strand
TGCTGCTTAATTGACAATTGTGTGAATGTGTCTACGTTTAGGATTGTAGATAGGAATGTTTTATGAGATAGAAACCCTTTCTGCTCCCTGCAAAATCCCCATGGCCCATGGTCTGATGCTGGTAGACCCCTATTCGGCACCAAATTTACTTTGAAATGTTTAATTGGAAAATGTTCAATTTGTTCCAAATTGCTCATTTTGGGGGGGGGGATTATTATTGCCGTGTACTGGCCTTACTTTGGAAGATATTAGATATCATTTTGATATCACAATTCGGCCCCATTTTGCCACCCTCAGCCAAGTGTTTGTGAGGCCCCCGAACAAATACAGAGCTAGGCATGGCCATTAACTGCTGAACATTCCTTTCTCCACCTAGGCAGGCCAGACTCAGCCAGATCTTCACTTTAGGAGACCTCCCTAGACAAACACCTCATTAAAGATGCATGCTAATACAAAGAACTCCCTGCTCCGAGCAGGCGACTTGACGAGCTAAACACTTAACTGTCAAGCATGCTGCGTCTGCATACTGGCCATTCAATTGTCGATTCGGACTTAATTCAATCATGCTAAATTCTGAGCTTTCAGAGACATTGTCTCGCGCCCAAACCTCATGGTTTTCTCCCAAAGTACAGACCAGCCTACGGTCATATTTTCCCTATAAAAGCCCCCAATTCTGAGACCTTTCTCGGATCGCTCTGAACTTCCATCCCGCCTTGCTGCCGCTTCGTCCGCCGAGCTTTCCCCTCAGTCTCAATCCGAGACTGCGCAATTACGGACCTCCGCTGCGATCTACGCCGGGCTTCGGACAGGTGTAGTATCACCCAATTCAACAAACCCCTCTCAAAAATTCCTCTATACCGCTACTACCTTTATTTTCTATAGTTACTTTTGTGATTGTGCTGCATACACTGTTTGCCTGGATTTAATAAAATCACTGTTATTCTTTCATATTTGGCGTGCTTCTTGACTTGACCTGACCCCGTAGACATTGGGTTTCAAGACTCCGTTGCATTGCCCTACCTCTTGTTTTGCTAACTTGTGCTCTGAGCTAATTTTCCCCACTAATATTTGAGCACATTTGGAGTCCCTTGCAGGACCTCCAGGAAACAGAGTAACATAGTTCTGTTTTTTTATTTTTCCTTATCACATGACATCATCACTCTCCCATTCTTGAATTGCATTCCCATCGTTATTGGGTTGCCTCTTTTCATTCATGGGAAATAACCATCAATGGCTCCAATAATGCTGCATTTCCACTATTATGAATTTGGCGCAATGGTATCATTCTGCTGGAGTTCTGATACTGCAGCAGTCATGTGGTGTTAGTAGATGTTGTTCTCCCCTTCCCCCTCCCTATCCCAAAGCAGGGTGGTCTTGCTGCATTTCTGGTGTCTTGACAAAGAGGACATCATGATGTAAATGAACAATGTTGCTTTTACTCCATCCCCAGTATATTTTTAAATTATTTTTTTCTTTACTTTTGATGTAAGTGTGCAATTGCACTGCCTTGTTGGTTCCAGCATGCCACTATTACACCATTACAGCAAAACTGCCAACTATGACTCTGCTGAAATGGTGGCACAACAAGAAAACACAATGCCAAAATGACAGGGAAGAAGTCTCCCAACATGCTGAAATTGTGCAAGGAAGAAAAAAGAAAAAAAAATACTGTGCATGAACATGTATTGCATGGCTGGTGTGCATGCACATATATTGCAGGCTGGTGTGATAAAGCCCTAAGTGGCTTTATGTAACAGCTGCTGATGCTCTTTTGATTCATTTTCATTACTGTCACCTATCATGATTGCTTCTACTAGCAAAGAGTTACTAATGTGTGCCCTCTTCCATCCCCCACATTGTTTTAATCTTTGTACATGGGAGCTTTAAAGCTGTTCTGGCAAGATGATATGAAAAAGTAACTGTCCTTGATTGGGCCCTGAATGTCAGCTTTCTGCAGAGCTTAATCTCTGAATGTCCCTCAGCAGATGCAGCTATAGCAGCATCATACTGAGAATGGCAGGTGACATCATCACACATAAATCCAACTTGACTGTACATCATACAAGGGCACTCCAATGTCATGGGGATGATGACTCAAGTACAAAATATGTAAAAATATATTTGGCTTACTATTTCCCCCTCCTCTTACACTTTCTAACGTAGCTCCTCATCTTTCCTAAGAAGTTGTTTGCACAAGGGTCTCCCTATGGATTCTAAGAGAAGACTCTACAGACTTTATCACAGACAGCAGTAGATCAGATTTCAATGTTGTTGTGTGCCTTCAAGTCATTTCTGACTTTGGCAACCATAAGGTGAAGCTATCATGGGGCTTTCTGTGCCTGAGAATCTGTGATGCACCCAAGGTCATCCAATGGGTTTCCATGGCTGAACAGGGAATCAAACCTGGTCTCCAGGGTCACAGTCCACCACTCAAACCACTACACCATGCTCTTAGAAATCGCACTTACAGAAGGATAATAGTCTCTTTGGCTGGGACTTATCACATGTCATTCCTCTTCTGATCTCCTGGTAGGAAACCATTTGGAGTTTCTTTTACAAAGGAGGTCATTAACAGGTTAATCCACTGAGTTTAAGAATTTCTTTTACAGAGGAGGTCATTAACAGATTAATCTTTTCAGACAAACTCCCACCAGGAAAAGAATGACATCATATGATAAGGATGCTTATTATCCTCGCATGAAGGTGTTTGTTTGTTTGTTTTAAAAAATTACAATTATATTATGCAAAATATTTTCACTCCTGGTGCCCTCTCTAAATGAGATGCCTTTTTGATCTCACACAAAATGAAAATCTTTCCGTAGCTAACACTTGTTTTATTGGAATACCTCAAGTTGTCAAGTCATCTGTTCTTCTCCAGTATGGGAAAAACTGTGACTGTTCTTTATATCCTTATATTTTGCAGCAACTATGGGGAAACATCAGCATTTTAGGTTCTGCTTTTTTTCAAAACTAGAACTCTGATGTTCACTAGCCTGGACCAGGTGTGAAATGGGTCTGGATGTTTGCTGAAAATAATGAAAGGACAAGATGCCCTGAAGAGATTCCACTTGAACCTCAGGAGGAACTTCCTGACAGTCAGAGCTGTCCGGCAGTGGAATATGCTGCCTCAGAGTATGGTGGAGTCTTCTTCTTTGGAGGTTTTTAAGCAGAGGCTGGATGGCCATCTGTTGGGAATGCTTTGATGTGTGTTCCTGTGTAGCAAGGGGTTGGACTTGATGACCCCTGATTCTATGAGTAACGTGCCTTTGGATATAATACTGAGCTGACAGTTGTTTGATACACAATAGCTGGTCCTCACTGCCCAATCCCACCACTTAGTTTGAAAAGCATGAGGGAGAGAGGAACACCTGTTTGTGGCTCTTTTAAAAAATGGGAACCATTTTCTGGGCTCTGTCACTCTTTGCCAGGAATATGGAGGACCCTTCTTTGAGCTTTGTAAGTGTTGTCAGATAAGGCTACCATGTGCAGGTTTAAATGGCTTTATTACCAGCTCTCTTTGTTTGCAAGCTCAGTTGCTTGCTCTAAGGAACTGTAGGTAGTTTCTGTGGGTCCAGGGCAGAGCCTGGAAATAACATATTACTCACTAGTTCCTGCTTGAAGTAACAATGGCATGCTGTTACTTTTTTGTCTATTTATAGTAAATTACTACTTTTCAGTGGGGTATAATGGCATTTCTGCCTCTTACTTGGTACTGGATTCTGAGTCAGTCTGGGCATGGAGAGCGGGAGGAAGAAGGTTAAAATGGCTAACCATCATGCTGTCCTGTTTGTGGGGTGGGGTGCATCTAGAGTGGAACAAGGGAGCAAAGGGAGATGAGATGGAAGAGCTGCATTAGACACTGGGGCTCTTGCAGATTGGTCTAAAGAAGTATGAGTTCTCACCATATAGCTATTTGTGTTTTGTTAATTGTTGTACCTCTAAGTCCACTTGTTCCGTGTTTGTGTGCCCTTTCAGGTGTTTTTTTCTGGCACTCTCTGTAGTGCTTCCTTGAACTACAGTTCCTTTACAGTTTTTTTTTAAACTAGGGATGTAGTCTACTGAAGTGATTCTATGGTCTGAAGAGTAAATTTTCTCCTCTCTAATTTTTATTTATCTTTTTTTAAAAAAAACTTCTTTAGTCTTACAGTGCAGAGTGCCATTTCATTGCTTTCTTGATATGCTTCAGCATTATAAAAGGAAAGAAAGGAGGTTTTTGTTGTTATTCTGTTATGCCTCAAAATTAAACCTACTGTCATGTGTTACTATTTACTTTGTTGCTATTGTTGTGATTTAGTTTCAGTGGCAACTTTGATGGTGACAGCAGTGGGAGGGATGCACAAAAAATTACCAAGGTATTTGTGTGCTTGTGTGTTGGCCACACCCTACCCAGAGGCTTTTCCTATGCATTTCTATGCCCTAAGAGAAGTAGAAAATCAATCTGCTATTAAATGCAGCTTGAAGATTTTTATTTTTTTTATTTATTTTTTTTGCAGGCAATTTGGTAAAGCTGCTGAAAATGACTATGTTCTGATTTCATTTTTCCTCACCTCTTTTCTTATCTCCTTTTCAGCAGTACCATGACTTCTTATTCTGCTCCATATACCGGTGCCAGTCCAACTCAAGGCATGAATATGGCCAACAGCATTGCTAATTTGAGACTTAAGGCAAAGGAATACAGTTTACAAAGAAATCAGGTGCCAACAGTGAACTAAAGATAAAAGAGAGCAAGAATAATAAATAGCTTTCAAGGAAAGAAAAGTACCATGCCAAGAAACTGCTATCTTTGCAATTTGTTCAAATCTAGAAAAAAATTCAGCCAAACTATAATTCAGTAGTTAGAGAATACAAGCAGGATCCACATTATGGGAAATTGCTTCAAAGGTGTCTCCTTTCCCCCACAAAGTATTTCCATTTAAAGTAGAAGAATGAGTTTCTTCACTAAAGGATGGAAGTCTCTTGTCCTTTCTAGGAATGACTGCATCAGTTCTGCATTTGAACTCCTATTTTTCCTAATGTACTTTTCTGTTTACATTTTGGAAAACTATCTCTTTTATTCATAGGCTTTCTTTTTTAAAAAAAGGATTCTGAAGTCAAGGACTCCCCTGTTTGGTGTTGCTTCCATTACTTCAAAGTACAAGTAGTTCATAGCCGATGTACTGGCCACCAGCGTGTACATAGATACTTTAGCATCCTAAGCCAGTTAATGTCCATTGCCTGGAATTTGTCTCCCACTTCACCCAGTTATGAAATATATGCCTTCTGTCATAGGCTCATTGGTACTGTCATATTGGTTGCAGGAATTTTTTAAAAAACCTCAAATATGAAAATATATTATTTTGAACCAGTTTCAGCTGATGCAGAATATACAAGTTTTGCAATCCCAACAAAAGTCTTCATCTTGATGAGAATAAGAGAGTATGGCTACAGCTTCTTGGAAAATTTGAAGAAAAGAGCAGAATCCAGATTTGCAAGTGAAATTAGTTTTTGATGTAACCAACTATTTTGGTAGAGTTAAACTGGGCAGGCAACAAGTAAGGAAAGCAACCCTCAGTTGTCTTTGTCAGGCCAGAAGTACAAACAACCAATATAAGAAAAAGAAATGGCTGGAAATAATTTTCTAGTTTTCTTGTTGTTCTTGTTGTTTTAGTCTGGAGGGCTTGAGACACTTCAGAGGCCCTTTGACCTCTGGAGGGGTCCATAGGTCACAAAAATAGTTTGGGAGTTGTATATCGCTCACAGGCTATCCTTTGCCCACCTTGGCTTAAATCAGTCTAACTCTGGCATGGATTGTAGCTCCAAATGCCTTTATTGCTACTCATTTTATGCCCCATTCAAGAATGTTGTCTAGAATCATTGATTTATATATACTGTGTATATTATATGTATAAGATATACAAGCATGCTTTGTGAGGTTTTTTTTTTTTTAATGAACAGAATAAATGAAATGAAAACATTCTGGCTGTAAGTGTTCATGAAGAGTTTTTAAACAAATTGATGGCCAAACAAATTTATTGGTACCCTTCAATGCCCATCTAATTCCATGAAGAGATTTTTCTTCTTGCAGTATATTCCCCACTACCGTCCCTTTGGGGGTGGGAGGAGGATACAACTGAAGAATATGGTGTCCCCCCACCAACTTAGACAAAAATCAACTAAACTTATACGTAGATTTCAAAGAAGTAGTTGTGTTAGTCTCTTGCCACATTAGAAGGAGAAAAAGGAATGTAGTAGCATATTTAAAGCTAACTGGATTTTATTTTAGCACAATGTTTCATTGATATAAATCCGTGCAGTACTGAGTGATATTAAAGCCTCAGGTTAAAACGTATATTTATACAGTTGTGGGAGTGGAATTGAATGTAATAGATTCCAGAAAAATACAAATCATGTCCCTTACCCTAATTTTTTTAAGAGCTGGGTGAAGGGATGCAGGGCTCTAAGATCTTTACAGTGGTCAGTGAACGTGGATGCATGAAAGCAATAAATCTGCTTACCAAAAGTCAGTTTCCCTGGATTCAAAACTCTCTCCAAGAAGATTCCTTTTGTTAATGTGGAGTAGTGAGGAAACTTGTATTCGTGTATGTATGAATATGTATGTATGGAGCCATTGTCTTTGTTTCCTCTGCTAATGGATTGCAATTTGTGAATATACAGGTCACCCTCCATTTATTCAAGGATTCCATTCTAGGAGCCCTTGCAAATACTGGATATCACAAATTCTCAAGTTCCATTATATTCAACGGCAGTGAAGTGAGTGCAGATGCTTCAGCACATCCACATGCATGTCATCACCATTTTAAGTAGAGGACACAATGCTTCACTTCAGCAGAAATTTGTACACATAGATGTTGTGGGTAATGAGGGCCCATTGTTAATTCAATTCAGCTGTTTCTCTTTCTAGTCTTTGTTACCCTGATTTCTGGGGTCCCGTGGGGGACACCTCAATGTGCTCCAAATAATGGGGAATGGGAATTAGCCAGAGCACAAGCTGTAGCACTACAAGAGGCAGGGTAACCTAGCGAGATCTTTTTACCCAATGTTTACAGGGTCAGGCCAAGCCAAAAACCAAGCAGAATTGTCTAATAAATGACTTTATTGAGGGGAATTCACTCATGCATGCACACGAGATACAGAGAATCACATATTCACACAAGAGCTAGCTGAAAGAGAAAGGGAGTATAGAGAGGCTGAGGGATTTGGGGGGATTTATAATTACCAGTCCAGAAGAGTAGTGAAGAGCAGAAATGTATTGTGGCTTAGGTAGGACCTAAGGACAGTTCTCATTCAGGAGCCAGACGGACAGAGTGATGGGTAGATCTTCAAGAGACTGCACTGGACATCCTCAAACCAGGGGTATTTGTACCCTGAAAATGGCTTGGGGCTGTGAAGGTTCCAGATGCAAGACAAAGGGAGCCTGTTGTGGACAATGGGTCTTTTGCCTGTTGATGGGCTTAGTGCTTTGATTGACAAAGACATGATGAATGTTGTAATAGCTGTCTATTGTGGGTGCTGTGAGGACAGAGGAAAGAATCCAGGTGTACAAGGGATGGATATCTGTCAATCAGTGTCCTGGTGGGCTCCTCACAGTTGGATTCCCTGGAAAAATCCAGCTTCTATTTAAGCCTATTATCCACAGGAATGATGTGTATTTGCCTGACAAATGACTCAGTCTTACCTGGAGGAATTTTGGAGTTGACCTATGCTTCTCACACTTACAGTCAAATTCTTTCCTTTGTTCAGTTTGACCTCTCTGTCACCTTTCAGGGTTGAATTTGATATCAGAGCCAATAAAATGTGTTGCCAATTACATATGATGCCAATTAGGTATGGTGCCCATCCAAACCATACTGATATTGGCAACCCCCTTTGTAATTTTCTTGTTCAAAAACTATGACCTGTAAATTCCTTACTATATGTCCAGGAAGGTCAGTAACAGCAGCAAAATAACAGAAGAGGGCATACATCATGGTTTCCTGGCAATCAAAAGATTACCCTTTTCTGTGACGTAACAGAGGTTTAATGGGCATATTTCAGGAGTACTTTAGTTGTGTATTCCTGTTGTGGCCGAAAAAGAGACGAAGACCAGGTTTCCAGGGAAAATCAAAAAAGCCTTTTATTTTACCAATCACTTGCGCAAGGACGACAGCTGTTTCCAGGACTGTCGCGCCGATTGATTAAAACACCTAGACTTTATACCTTTGGTCAACAACGTCAGCAATCAATCACATCTAGAGCTTAGCCCAACCCAGAACAGGAAAACAAAGACTTCAGTTACTAATTGACACAAAATGATGCATATGGACAAAATGAGGTAGCCAGGGAGTACGCTTGACTCCCTTTTAGTTCTCAAACGCCTTGAGTGAGTGTTGCAAGGCCTGCATTCCTAAAATTGAGATAAGACAGGGACATCTGCTGTTCCACTCAGAAACTCAGTTCAATTCGCTTATTTTCCTATTCAAGTAGCAATTCCCTGGATTTAACCCCTTCATTCCTGCATGGCAGGAGGTTGGATTAGATGGATCTTGTGGTCTCTTCCAACTCTAAGATTCTATAACACTATAACCTGGACATTCTAAAACTATTCAGTATCCTGCAGTGTTTATAAACTGACCCTACCAATATTGCAGTGGCATCAGACAGAAGATGCTAGATGCAGCAATGGAAGTCTCCTAAGCACCCTGACCATTCTCCTCTGAAGAAGGAACTGTGTGTCACAATCTGTCAGGCACCTCCTAAACTTGTCTGCTGCCCTCAAGTGCAATGAAAAACATATGTCAGTTAGTAACTCTTAAAACAAAACTCACATTGAGGTCAGTGGGAGGGTGTTTTTTTAAAAAAAAACATAAACTGCTTGGTGGGGTTAGAGTCATAGAGTCATAGAGTCATCACACTACAGAATTGGAAGGAGCTTCATGGACCATCAAGTCCAACCCCCTTCTTGACAGAGAATCTCCAGCTAAAATCATCCTCAGCAGGTAGCCTCTATCTGAAGACACCTAAAGAGGGAGACCATACCACCTCTCTAGACAACTGATTCCACTGCCAAGCTTACTCTCAAGAAGTTCCTTCTAATATTCAATCAAAATCTACCCTCCTGTAAGTTCCAACCATCACCCTGGTCCTATCCTCTGAGGCCATAGAGAACAGGCCTGACATTCCTCCTCTCTGTAACAGCCTTTGAGTTATTTAAAGAGTGCAGTCATGCCACTTCTCAGTTTTCTCTTCAAGTTGAACATGCCCAGCTCCTTCAACATTTCCTCATATGTTTTGTTCTCTATACCTCTTATCATCCTTGTTGCCCTTCTCTGAAGGTGACATGATAGCCATGTTTAAATATTTCAGGAGGTGTCATATGGTTGATGAAGTAAGCCTGTTTTCTGCTGCTCCAGAGATTAGGAAACACAGCAATGGCTTCAAAATTCAGGAAAAGAGATTCCATCTAAACATTATGAAGAACTTCCTGATGGTAAGAGCAGTTCAACAGTAAAATATGCTACCTCTGAGTGTAGTGGAGTCTTCTTCTTGGGATATTTTAAATAGAGGCTGGAAGGCCGTCTGTTGAGAGTGATGTGATAGTGTATTCTTGTATAGTAGAGGGTTGGACTATACGGCCCTTGATGTCTCTTCCAATTCTATGGTTCTAAACGTGAATCCCCAAAGTTATAAAATCAAAGGTCCAGCACATGATTTTGTAAATACTGAACATAATGCCAGTAACAATATTTTAGTTGCTTTGTTCTAATTTGATATAAAATGTCATTAATTTTTTTGGTATCCTCTCCACCAGGCCTTATTTCTCTTATTTATATGTCATGTTTTGGGTAAACAGTTACTTGTTTGCCTTAGTTTTTCTGACCAAAGGTGCATCATGTTCATATGGGAGCAACCCAGATGCCTATGGGAGATCCAGTAACCTTTTCAGGTTATGTCTTTCTGGCCAAATGAAAGTATATTTTTTATTTTTATTTTTTATTTTATTTTATTTTATTTTGCAGCAGCCAACATGGCTGCTTCTAAATTTTATTGATTGATTAGATTTAAGGAGACTGAAGTTATATGTAACAGAGGGATCCTAAATTAGAGGAAGCTTATGGACTGGAATGTTCTCTCTGAAGTTTTTACCTGCAACAAATGAGAAAGGTAATTGGAATTTGGCCATTACTGGCTTGTTCTACCTATTATAACCTGTCGACCTATCTCCAGATGTCACTGTGCAAAGCTCAAAGTTGTCTCAAAGTGTAAAAGCCAAATAATAAAATTTCTGCCTTAAGTGACAGTAAACTCCATGTGAAATTTAATCTGTCCCCATCCTGTGTGAGGCTGCTAGACCCTTTCAGAGATGGAGAGGCTCACTATACTTGGCTTTTTCTGCCTTTATCTGTAGGCCCTGCATAGCCAAGAAGGGGTAGGGCCTCTGCTTGCATCAATGCAGCCATCACCCCAACTCAACTGTCAGGGCCATCTTAAGCACACATTCCAGACAAGATGTAGGCCCATGACTCTCATATTGTCATTTTTTCCCCCTGTATGATTTCTAACATCATTACCTGATGAAGGAGCCTACTTCTACTTGGCCAAATAAAGATGTCAGTACAAGGTACTTGTTTCTTTGTGTGTGTGTTTTCCCCAAAGTCATTTTTCCTAGGTGTCACTTATGTGATCAAGTTACTGGAAATTAAATTAATATGCAATTCTTCATTTTCACTTAGAGGATAGATCAGAAACTCCAGCATTAGAGGAAACATACCAGTGAATACCGGCTGCTGGCAGGCATGTAACAAAGGAAAACAGCCACTTTCATACTCTGCATGTTGGATTCCTGAAACATTAGCCCAGTTGATGTAAGAGGCAGGATACTGCACTGGAAGAACCTTTGGTCTGATCCAGCAGACCAAATCTCATGTGAACACTGTCACACAAAGCTAAATGGTTTGAGAGCTGAAAAAGATCTGTTACACTTTTTGTGGGGTTTAATAACAGTCTGTAGCACCACCTTGAGAGAAAAAAATCCTGAAGTAAAAATGCCAACCCAAGTTTGTAACAACAATGGCCATTTCCGCATGGGGTGAGGGAATTGTCCCGCGTTGCTACTTACTGGACTTTTTGGCTCCCCGGTCCGGTCCACGCCGCTCCGGAGCAGTGCGTGCTCATTGATACGCACTGCTCTGGTGTTCCAAATGGCGGCTTCCGGTTGGTTGAGGGTCTCGACCAACCGTTGAAGCTCACCAGCCTAAAGCCCGCCTCTGGCAGATCGCAGGTTCGCATTGAGGCAAGCCTGCGAATCTGCATAAGGGAGCAGGCTCGCAGTGGTGCACTCCGTGCTTTTGAAAGACCTGTTTTTAGCAGTCTTTGGGGTCATTCCGGAGCGGGCTGAGGTGCAGACCTACATTAAGTAGGTCCGACCGAATCCGCTCCCAGGTGCAGACCTCCTCCTTGGCAGACAGACTGCACTGTTTTAAAAACCCCGTGTGGAAATGCCCAATTATGAGGAACATGATGGAGAAACTAGTGTGCCGAACATTCAGTGTTACTGAAGAAATGCAGTTACATGCAGCTTCCACAGGGGGAAAATATATATATTACATGAAACTGAGACTAACCTGAATCTAATCCAATCTAATCCAGGAGGCATGAATTCCAGAATTCTAGGACCAGAGTATAGAGTCCACAGTTTCACTGTTACTGGTGGGGAACAAGTCTCTGGATCATCTTCTGCTTAGTCTACAACAGTGGCTACAAAATTTTGATCCTCCAGGTGTTTTGAACTTCAGCTCCCAAAATTACTGGCTGTTGGCCAGACTGGCTAAGACTTCTGGAAGCTGAAGTCCAAAACAGCTGGAGAGCCAAAGTTTGGGAACCACTGGTCTACATCATCCATGAGAGAAATCCTTGTGAAGAAAGGAAACAAATAGCCCAGGTCTGGAACCAGGAGCTTGCTGTTGCTGAGGACCTGGGGGAGGGCACTGCCAATCAATGAAGTGTTGCCAATACCGAGGAGGAGGAGGAGGAGGAGGAGGAGGAGGAGGAGGAGGATTACTAGAAATCTTATTTTTGTTCCAGACAATTCTGATCATGATTATTATTTCAACAAAGAAAAAGAGATATCTTGAAGTTTCTATGGTAAAAGAAGAAACCTGGAGTATAAATGAAGGCCTTTCAAGAAGCAAACAAAAATGTGGTCTGGAACTTCCAGACATAAGAATATATTTTTATGCATCTTCTATAATATGGGTGAAGGACTGAGTGACACAAAAGAAAAAGCTTGTAACATTAGAAGGGTTTGATTTGAGATTTGGCTGGCACACTTTTCTATGGTGTGATTAAAATTAAGGTAAATAAAAACTTTAATAACCATTTTATGAGACATGTCATCTTTAGAGTTTGACATATAAAAGGATGACATATAAAAATTGACTGTGTCCTAAAGTGCCCATGAAACTCTTTTTTCAAGAAAAATAACTATGAAGGAAAAATGGATTACATGTGGTAATTTAATTAAGGTGGAAGGTGAACAAGTGCAATTGAAGAGTTGAAGGGAAGAGGTTTGAATATATGTTGGTTTGCTTTTAGTTAACTCTCAGAAAGATTTATAATGGATAAAACAATTGGTTTTGATATTGAAAAAAGGGATTTTGAAAACTGATTGTGTAAAGATGACAAACATTCACAAAAAAATGTATGTTGTTGAAATTCAAATTGGAAGAAGAACAATTAAAAGAATATATTATTAAATGGGCACAAAATCTGAGTTACCTGATCCAAATGATCCAAATCAATGGGAAAAGATGTGGACAAAAGATCTTAAGTTTGCCTTAAGATATGATTTGAAAGAAAAAAATTATAAGATGATGTATAGATCATATCTAACACCAGAAACACTCTTTGAAATGTTTAAAGGTTCTTCAAATATATATTGGAAATGCAATCAAGATGAAGTGACCTTTTTCATATATGGTGGACCTATGATAAAGCCAAGAAGCATTGGGCAATGATACATCAGATGATGGAGAATATGTCAGAGAATATGTTGAAGATGCCCTGTAGATCCTTTTCAAATGTACTATTACCAAGCCATGTGCCATTGATCCTATATGTATGCATTTCATTTTTCCTGCCTTGATGTAGTACAGTTAACCCAAAACATAGGTGCCACCAGGGCCCACCAGAGATGCCAGTACCTCTGTTCAAAAATGGGGAATAATTAGCTCAAAGTCAGGAGGCTTGCGAGAGGGGGGTAACTTAACGAGATCTAGCATCTATGTTTATGGGGTCCCTGCAGGAAAGAAACAGCCACAGATTTCAAAAAAGAAATAAAATGTGTTTATTGAAAAAGATTCACTCAAGCATGCAAAGGTCCAAACACTCATGCACACACACAAGAGCTAACTGAAGGAAAAGGGAAGAAAGTGTGCATAAAAGACTTTCAGGGGTGAGGTGATAATTGCCGGTCCAGAGAGGAGTGAGGAAAGTAGCAACGTGTCTGAGGTTGGCAACTAAGGACAGTTCTCATTCAGGAATCAAACGGACAGCATGGTGTTCAGAAATGTGAGAGACTGCACTGGACAGCCCAAAATCAGGGGTTTCTTATAACAGAAAAGTATCCTGTGGGTATGAGTGTGAATCACTCTCCTAGCCAAGCGGACAATGGGATTTGCAACACAAACAATGAAGTTCAGACAGAGCTAATGATCTTAGTGTTTAGGTGATAAACGGATAATGGCTTTTGTAATAGCCCTGTATTGTGGAGAGGTGGAAAACAATAGGAAAATGTCCAGGTGTTTTGGGGTAAGACAATCACAATTTGGTAGGAGTTTCCCCTTTTAGCTATGAGATGTTTGGCTTCTTAGCTTAAGCCTATTATCTTGAGAGGGTTTGTGCTATTTAGCCTGAAAATAACTTGACTCTTGCCTAAGAGATAGGTGTGGCTGACCTGCCTTGCAGCCTCACATTTACAGTCAGTAATATGCTTTTTCCAGCATTAACTTCCAGTCATCTCAGGCATCATCTATATCAATGCCAATTAATAAAGCCAATTAAATAATATTTGCCAATTAAACCATGCCAATCATGGGGGGGTGCAGTCCATTAACAGTACCTTACATTTATCTCTACTGAAATGCTCATTAATTTTGGCCCAGCTCTCCACCTAGCAAGGTCATTCTGAATTCTGATTCTGTTCTCCGGAATATAAACTACCCTCAGATTTGCAATCATCTGAGCATCTGATAATCATGCCCCCTATTCTATTGTCCAAATCATTTATAAAGATATTCAATAACACCAGACTCAGGACAGAATCCTGTGCCACCTCCTTCCTAGTCACTTTTTTTCAGGATGAAGAAAAAACATTGGTGAGTACTTTTTGGGTTCATCAATCAGTTACAAATCCACCTAACAATAGTATTGTATAGTCCACATTTTTACAACTTATCCATAAGAACATAGGGAACCTTGTCAAAACCTTACTGAAGTCAATAAATATTATATCCAAACAACACTCCTGATTTACCAACCTTGTACATTTGAAAAAAAAGTTTAGCCTCATATGACTTGTTTTTGAGAAACATATGCTACCTATCCATAATCACAGCATTCCTCTCTAAGTTGGCACAGACTGACTCTTTAATGATGTCTTTAGAACCTTTCCTGGTATTGGGTAAGCTATGTGGTCAGTTGTTGCGCAGGTCCTCTGTTCTCCTTTTTTTGAAGAGGGGTACAACATCAATCTTCCTTTAGTCTGCTTAGAACCCTTTTGTTCTCCAAGAATTTACAAAGATTGTTGACAACAGTTCTGAGATGACATTGCAGATTCCTTTAGTATCCCTTGGCTGCAGTTCATCTGGCCCTGGATATTTCAGTTCTTTAGAGTAGATACATATTCCTGTATTTTACCTCTTCTGGGCTGAAGTCTCATTATTACATTTGTTCTCTTACCACTAGATGGATACACTGTTTTTCTTTAGAGAGAAGATTGATGCTGTGTCCCCTCCCCCATTACCATTTCACCTTCTTCCTCACACAGTGGAGCTACTGTCCCTTTATGCTTACTCTTGCTCCAAATATAGCCCAAAGCCCCCATTTTTGGTATTTTTTAACCTCCCTAATAAGCTGAGCTCATTCTGCACATTAGCTTTTCTGCCCTGCTCCCTACAAGTACTGGTTATTCATTTCTGTTCATTTTTGGTGAGTCTTTCATTTCTTATACATGTCTCTTAAATCTCAGCTCATCTAAAAATTCTTTATGCATCCACCCTGGCTTCCTTAGCCGCCCACCACCACCACCACCACTTTTCTTCCCTATTGAAGTTGTTAGAAATTGTGTCTTCAATATCTTACCTTTAAGAAACTCGCATGCATCACAAACTCCCATCCCTTTGAGCATTTCTGACCATGAGATCTCTCCCAGTATTTCACTAAGCTTATCTAAATCATATTTCTTGAATTCCAGAGTGTGTGTCTGCCTATGATTGGCTTCCCCTTTCCACTCTATAACAAATTCCAGGGGAATCTGATTACTGCCACCTAATGATCCCACCTGTGATAGATGACAGCTCAGAGGTTGATGAGCAATCAATTGTGCCAGAGACAGTGTTACCCTGTTTACTGAAGGTCCCACGAGGGACTCCAAATGTGCTCAAATATTAGTGGGGAAAATTAGCTCAGAGCACAAGTTAGCAAAAAAGAGGCAGGGCAACGCAGTGGAATCTTTAAACCCAATGTCTACGGGGTCAGGCCAAGTCAAGAAGCACACCAAAGATGAAATAATAACAGTGATTTTATTAAATACAGGCAAACAGTGTATGCAACACAATCACACAAGTAACTATAGAAAATAAAGGTGTTAGCAGCATAGAGGAGTTTGAAGGTTTGTTGAATTGGGTGATACTACACCTGTCTGAAGCCTGGGGTAGATCACAGCAGAGGTCCGTAATTGTACAGTCCCGGATGGAGACTGAGGGAAAGCTCGGCGGGTGAAGCGGCAGCAAGGCAGGATGGAAGTTCAGAGCGACCTGAAGAAGCTCTCGGAACCAGGGGTTTTTATAGGGGAAATATGACCGTGGGCTAGTCTGTACTTGGGAGAGAACAGAGGTTTGGGAGCGAAACAATGTCTTTGAAAGCTCAGCATTTAGTATGATTGAATTAAGTCCAAATCGACAACGGAATGGCCAGTATGCAGATGCAGCATGCTTGACAGTTAAGCATCTAGCTAGTCAAGTTACCTGCTCGGGGCATGGGGCTCTTTGTATTAGCGTGCATCTTTAATGAGGTGTTTGTCATACTGGAATGGGAATTCCAGCATCATACTGGGGTTCTTGCCAGCCTCCCAAGGTTGACTCTCATCCTTGAAAAAGGCTGGCAATTCCCTCAGTGTTATTAATTACGCTGCCACCACTCACTGAATTATGAATCAACTGAACAGTACAGTAAGACACTGTCCAGAATTAACAATCTCTATGTTAAGGACCTTTCCTTCCCTCTCACCTCCCCCCTTCTGAGTGAGAGAAGTCCTATCTACCGTGTGCCAAAGAATGACATGGGAATGGAGAGAAACAGAGGTTTTACAGAAAGTATTTATTCAAGGCATGCAAATAAACAAGACAATAATACATATGAGAGGCTCCCCCCTCCCAGGCGCGCTTAAGTTACAAGTAGTTACAAAAACAGCTATAAAAGCACAGATACATTCTTAAGATCAGCCAACTTCCAAAATAATAAAAAGCCTAACGCGGCTAACTACTTTAGTCTAGTACTCACAGATGTTCAGAGGCTTAGATGTTCTAAGAGAGACGGGAGGGGCCAGGAGGCGGGCATGGCCTACTACTGGCACAGATCCCATCTCTAGGATGTCCCTTTGTTCTCTCTCTTTGTTCTACTCCTGGCCACATGGCCTCCCAGAAGTTTTATAAATTCTCCATCGAAGCATCTCGAAGCATCTCCAAGATGCCCACCTCTTTCCCTTGTGGTTCGTCAGTTCTCACCCTGTGACCTGTGATGTTGACCCACACTAAAATGTAATCTAATCCCAAGACTTCATTAACCCTTGGTTTACCTTAAGAGGGAAGTATCCCCTTTTTAGCTAAGCTTAGATAATGGGAAGCCCCATTATCACAGTGTTTGTCTAGGGAGGTCTCCTAAAGCAAGATCTGGCTGAGTTTGGCTTGCCTGGGTGGGGAAAGGAATGTTCAGCAATTAAGGGCCATGCCTAGTTCTGTATTTGTTCAGGGGCCTTACAAACACTTGGCCAAGGGTGGCAAAATGTGGCCGAATTGTGATATCAAACCGATATCTAATATCTTCCGAAACCAGGCCAGTTCACAGTGATAACAACAGAGTCAGTGATAGAACAGTCTGCCTTGCCAACACTCCCACAAGCTGAAAGACAAGCTGAGACTGAGTTGTTGCAGCCCTTGCCAGAGGGAGATTTAGGGGAGTTAGAGTCATGGAGGAGACAAAAGAGAGCAGCTGAGAGGGAAGTTGTTTTGGTGAGATTGAGAAAACATAACAATGATGAGTAACACCTGTCCTCCTCAGTCTGCTGGTGTGGCTTGCTGTTCGCTTGTAGCTAATCACTACTCAAGCGCCCATGACCCTTGTATTCCAGCTTTCTAGACCTTTTAGACTGACCTTTGGCATTCTTGACTTTCGGAATTGACCTTGACTTCAGCTTGGCTCAGCATTTCTACTTGATTGTTAGCACTGGACACTCCCCACTGCCTCCTCCTCTTGGGCAAGTACTATCACTTCCCTTCCCTTGCTGGCAGTTAGCACGGGCTGGGAGTTGAACTCTGACACCCTCACTTTCACTATACTGACCAGTTCAATCCTGTTGGTTGAAATCAGGTTCAAATAACCTATCCTGCTGTGGCCTCCTCCATGTTCTGGACAATGAAATTGTTTGAAAGGCAGGTTAAGTTTTTGTTGGGCCTTATAGACTTAGCAGAGTTTGACTTCCAGCAAATATCAGGATGATTCAAGACTACTATTACTGTTATTGTCTCCTTTTTTATTGTTTGGTCATTTGTGTTAGGAAGGCATCATCCATATTTTCATTCTGGTTTGGGGGCCTATACTAGATCCTCACAATGAGGTCATTGTTGTTTCCTTTCCCTTTTTATTTTTTCCCAAATGTTCGCAGCCATGCTCGAAGTCATGGGTGACCTCATTTCACACCCTTGACATATAATGCTACACCACCTCATTTTCTATTTGGTCTATTTCTTTGGAATACGCTATACTCTTCCATTACAAAGATTTCTAGTTTGGGTTGGAGTGAGCAAAGATGGCTTGAAAGTTACTCTCTGACTTCAAGTTGAAATTGTGATGGTGTTGAAGCTAAAATCAGTAGCTGAAAGACAGTCACCTGGGAAAATGGTGGACCAAAAAATCTCAGATGCTTAAAGTGCCTGCATTTTGTTGTTAGTCAGTGTGACAGTTACAATGTTATCACCGTGAACTGGCCTGGCTTTGGAAGATATTAGATATCGTTTTGATATCATAATTCAGTCTCATTTTGCCACCCTTGGCCAAGTGTTTCTGAGGCCCCCGAACAAGCACGGAGCTAGACATGGCTATTAATTGCTGGGCATTCCTTTCTCCACCTAGGCAAGCCAGACTCAGCCAGATCTTCCTTTAGGAGACCTCCCTAGACAAACACCTCATTAAAGATGCATGCTAACACAAAATGCCCCCTGCCCCACGCAGGTAACTTGACAAGCAACCACCCAGGCGAACTGCATCTGCATACTGGCCATTCCATTGTCGATTCGGATTTAGTCCCATCATGTTAAATTCTGACCTTTTGGAGACATTGTCTCGTGCCCAAACCTCATTGTTCTTTCTCAAGTACAGACTAACCTACGGTCATACTTTCCCTATAAAAACCCTCAGTTCCGAGAGCTTCCTCGGATCGCTCCTGAGTTCCAGATCGCCCTGCTGCTGTTTTTCCCGGTGAGCTCCCCTCAGCGAACCACGCTGAGCTTCTTCTCAACATCTGCAACTTCTTCAGGACTACGAGAAAGGTATCGTATCAGCCATTTCCCCTGAAAACTCTCATTTCCTATTTCTTAGCTAACTGTGTGATTGTGTTGTCATAAGTGTTTGTCTGTCTTAATAAAAACATCATTTTTGCCATTTTAAACTATTTTGACTGCTTAACTGACCTGACCCCATAGACATTGGGTAAAAGATTCCACTGTGTTGCCCTGCCTCTCGTTTTGCTAACTAATGCTCTGAGCTGATTTTCCCCACTTTTATTTGAGCACGTTTGGAGTCCCTCATGGGACCCCCAGTAAACAGGGTAACAACAAGGCAAACAGCATGGGCAGGCAGGCAGCATTTTGGTGAATGAGTGGTAAAGAAGCTCTTCATACTCAAACTGCTAGCAAGCCACCAAGCCTCTTGATGAAAGTGATGGAGAATTGGGTAGTTATGATCAAGAGGCTCCATTGACTGCAAAACTAAAACCCTCAAGGAAATATTTTTTCTGTGTTTAAAATTGATGTTTTGGCTTTGGAGAGATTGAAAATCTTATGGAAGAATTATAGACTGAAATCCTATACAATCTCTAATAGGGGGCATAAGGAAGAGAGGAGAGTATAATGAGGGAAGTTAGTGATTTTGCTTTTTTCCCCCCTTTACTTTCTTATTTACCTATTTTTTTCTGTTCCTCCTATCTGCCACATTATATATTGTTGATTTAACTGATTGATTCCCTGCCAGAGAGGCAAATGAGAGTACTGGCAGTGGGGATTAGTATCATGGTGGCTGGAATATGGATGCAAAGAGAAAAGCTGGACACAAAGAGTGCCTTTAGCAAGTGCCTTTAATACTAACTAGCTTCCCCTCAGTACAATTACCTCCTACTGCTTCCTCCTCTTTTTAGGTTTCTTTTTTCTTCCCCCCCCCTTTCTCCTACTGACTCTGTTGTTTTTACTAGAAGGAGATAGGAGTGGAGAGAAGGGGAAGGAGGGAGAGGGAAGAGAAGAGAAAGAAGGATATTTGAAGAAGGGGGAGAGAAAAAGAAGGAAAAAGAGAAGTTAGACTCTGAAACCAGAATTCTTACTGTTGGGTGGGTTGAAACTGGAGAAAAACAAGGAAAGAGATCTTGAAAGACTGATTTGGCAAATGGTTACAGTGGCCAGGATTGTATTTGCTAGGTATTGGAGAGTAACTGCTATTCCAACAGTAGAAGAATGGGTGGAGAAATTGACAGATATAAGTGAAATGGATAAGCTTACTTACATTCTGAAGGGTAAGCCGAATAGCAAATTCTGCAGAGATTGGGCCCCACTCAAAGATTTTTTGCAGACAAAGAATGAGATTGATAATGTATCTGGATTTGATTGTTAATTGCCTTATACTTAAATTATTTGCTAACTTTCTATTAGAAGGAATGGGGGTTTGATTCCTGGGAGATGATGGATATTGGAAGTGGTCCATAGCAAATGGAGATTATCAACAGAGTTTGCACATTTAAATTTGCACTGTTGTATTTTGTTTCTTAATAGCTAGATGGATGTGAAGACTCATATATGTTTCTCATATGCTCACTTTTTTTTAGCCCAAATGGTGTAGTTAGGTTAAAGGGATTGAGGTGAGAATTATGTGATTACATTTATATTACATTTATAGTTATACTATGTTACATCTATATTTAGTTTTCTCCTTTTTTGAATTCAGAAGAGGTATGAATTATTTTTTTAAAAAATGTTAGCTGTACTTCCATCAGGCAGGGAAACCTCTTTTTTAAATATAATTTTTCAATGTATATGTTTATGTCAATCTATATGTGTGTATGCTTTCTTTTGTGTATTTGTACCTGTGTTTTTGTGTTATTGCTTATTTTTTGTTGGGTGTTACCTTTTCTTCTCTCTGTTATATTTTTAAAAAATACAGAAAAAAAGTTAGACTCTGGAAGGATAAAGTTAAGACAAAAGATAGGATAAAAAAGGAAGAGGAAAGCAAAAATAAAAGGAAAGAAAGGAAGATGAAGAAAAGAAAGAAGGATAAGAAGAAGGGAGTAAGAGATAAGAAGGTGAGAGAACGTCATGAAGGGTAAGAGGAAGTGAAAGGTAAAGAGGAAGCAGAAAGATGGAAACTACAAGGAGAAAGGTGGAGGAAGCATGCACTATACAGAACAGAAGAGGATCTGCTGAAGAAGGGATCTCACAATATGATGAGATTTATGAAAGAAATTAGAGACTTCAGGAAAGAAATTGGCAACTGAATGGGAAATATGAATGCTAAATTTATTGCAATCTATGATATTTTGGAGCATGTGAAAAATGTGAAAGGAAATAAGAGTCAACAGCTGAAAAGAGTTACTCAAGATCTGAACTCAGAATTAGAGAAACAACTAGATCAGCTGGCCTTGGCAGAACAAAGAGAAAAAGAGACTTGATTACGATTTAGAGCATGAGAAACAACAAAATTAAAATAAAAGGAGGAAATTAGTTGAAGAATTGATGAAGAGCTTAGAATGGAAGGAGGACTATGGCAATTTCCATGCTACATTGTTAGAGTGCTATTCTACTTTCAACATCCTGTGGAATTCTTGGGTTTGTAGTTTAATGAAGCCAAAGAGCTCCCTGGCTGAAAATTCGAAATGCCCCTCTCTAAGCTGCAAACACCAGGATTCCACAAGAGGTTGAAAGTGGAATAATAGCACTCTAACAATATAGTGTTGGAATGCCCTATGGAGATAAGGAATTGGACTGAGTCTATAGGATAAATTCTGTAGTTGCTATGAAGAGAAATTTCCTAAGAGATATAATTGTGGAGACCAAGGTTTTAATCCCCACTTGGCCATGGAAACCCACTGGCCTCAGGCAAGTCACATTCTTTCAGCCTCAGAGAAAGGGAAAAGCAACAAATCTTGCCAAGAAAATCCCACGATGGGTTCACCTAAAGGTTGCCATGAGTCACTTTTCAAAGGGGAGAGACATGATGGCTGGAAAGAACCTTCCCCTCTCCATGACACTTTGTTATTGTGTGCCTTCAAGTCACTTCTGATTTATGGCAACCCTAAGGTGAATATATCACAGGAGGATATGTTCAGAGGGGGTTTGCCTTTGCTTTCACCTTCCTCAGAGGCTAAGAGAATGTGACTTGCCTAAGGTCATTCTGAGGCAAGATTTGAATCCTAGTCTCTAGAAGCCTTTAATAAACTAGTGAATATTTAAATCTATATTTAAATATTTTAATCTTGAGTACAATCTTGAGTGTTCCTAGCAACAAATAATATTTACAGGGAGTCCCCAGGAAATAAAAGGTTAAGAACCACTGATTTACTAACTTTAAAGTTGATGAGAATAGTTAAAGGCTTTCCATATGGCTCAATCATAAATCAAAATGTATACTATAGTCAAGAAAATAGAAGGACACTCAGACTTGGAAGGGCAAGATTCTCCAGTGTTGTATAACAAAGTCAAGATCAAGATTGTTAAGCTCTTGCATAAAGACTGAGCCTTTTGTCTCATTAATTTTATTACACGGTGTTTCAACAAGGGCATCAACCATCTTATCAGCTTCCTCCCCTACACATCTTATCAGTTTCCTCCCCAGCTTTTAGCTCTTCTGTTTAGAGTCAGTATTGGACAAAAATGCTTTGTAAATACTTGATTTCAAGTTCTAACTTTACCTATTTGCTTCTCAAAAAGTCTAGCACCTGCTGTAACTAATACATGGGAAATTTTTCAAACTTTCAGCAATCAGCCATCTTTGACACTGACAGTTTCCCCACAAAAGTTGCAGAGGCAGTGATTGTTTACATACCCAAATGAGAAATGATACAGAAGCAGCTGTCCATCAGCATAAAACTTATTAGTTCATTCTTCAGACTAATGCTCTGAAAACTTACAAAACCTGTTAGAACAGTAGTTCTTAACCTAGAGTCTGAGTAGGGTTGCCATTTATCCTGGAAAATGAGAAAATCCCAGACTGAAAAAATGCCCCAGCTGATTGATGCAGGCTTTTCCAGATTCTTCAAAGGTGGCAGTGATGATGATAATGGTGACAGCAGCAGCAAGAATGCACTGCTGGGTATCTCATCCTGTACTAGAGGCTCTTGACTCTACTGCACAGGTATACCAAAGAGCCCAGAAGGTGGGAAAGTGAAAGGAGAGCCCAGAAGATAAGGGAAGACTCCCAAACTTTGTGTGGTGAGTGTGGCAATACTGCTTGAGTCCAGGACCAGGTAGCATGGAGGAACTTCACTTCCAAATAGCCACAGAGTTCCTTTATTCTTCTGTCTACCAGGAATTGAATCGATGAGGGTCTCAGTGCTCTTTGGGGAAAAGCACGAAAGAAAAGGTATTTCCCTCTAAAAGAGCACTGAGAGAGTAGAGAGGATAGGTGCTTTCAAAAGAAGTATCTACCCCCTCTACTCTCAGTGATCTTTTGGAGGGAAATGGCATTTATTTTGTGCTATCTCCAAAGCAGCACCAAGATCCTTACTTTCCAGGTGCAGCTTTGGGGGAAAGGGCAAAAGAAATTATTCGTTAGACCTACCTCCCATTCATAACCTTCATTTTAGAAATGTCAGTTTATTCTACTCTCCTGACACTTAATAGATTTTAGCACGCTATTCCACAAACTGTCATGTACTGGATAACCCACACTCCACAAAAATGAGCAACACAGTACACTTCTGCAGAAGTTGCTGAAACTAAAGGGTACATACAGCATACATCTTTTACAGGCAGTTAATACAAGTTTAGGCATGTAATGCATCCATTGGTCAAAGCCATAAATCCATTCATGTATCTATCTCCCCTTTTCTTCCCAGGCTCATGCTTTCCAGAAACCCACACATCCTTGATAAAGGTGACTCCCCTGCATATTTTTAGAATGCCTATCTCAATACCACTCTGTTCTCATAACATCCTAGCACCATCTATCTTAAATTTCATTTTTCCAGCCTCCTTCCACTCTACTCTAACATGAAACACAAGGTAGCCACAAGTAGCATTTTGATTACAATGGAGCAACAATAAGTGGTGCTTGAGCCTGGATACATAGTAGTCCCTTTTAATAATAGTTACATACATGGTAGTTGTTAGCAAAGAATACACATTCAACAGATTAGCGTTTTCCATGACAGAGAACCTTAGCGATCTGACACAGAGCATTAACAAGTCTCCTTTGCTTTGCATTGTCTACTGGAAGAATAAGGGATAAAGGTGAGCAACTCACAAGCAAGTTTAAACAAATATTTGAATAGTTACATCTAAATATAAATGTTTAAATCTTGAGAACAAATTACAAAGAAAGGCTAAAGAAAATGTTAAGCCACTATGTCAGACAATAAACTATTAGAGAATAAAAATGATGAAGAGAAATGTTTTTCAAAGCTCCAGAGGAAATACGTAATTCCTTGCAGATGTTTTGAGCATGACTGATCTCATAAGCTCTATTTCTTTCTCCTGAAATGGTTCAAATAGATACATGTAGACAAAGGAGAAAAAGCAACATTCTTTTTGTTGAATGAAGTGCAGAGAACAGTATTGCTATTGAAGCTTCTTGACATCTTGCAAATTCAAAAGTAAACCAGAGGCTGACTTACCTGGAACCTCCACAGACCCTCAACATTTTCACTTCTTGCAAAGCAGGAAGGCTGAACCTTCTTCCAAGCAGCACTTAATGGCAGTCAGACCACTGGCTCCAGCTCCAATGATAGCACACTGTTTAGCCATACTGGCCTGCATCCAAGGAACAATAAACAATTATAACCTTCTTGATTATTTTACACACAAATTAGTCTAACTGGTAGTGAGAGAGGCAAGTATATGAGACCGACATTCTCTTCCACAAGATTCATAGAAGAGTGCCAAATTAGGAAATGTTTCATCCATACCAGAATATGTGCATAGTTTTAGTTGGACAGAAATGATGTGGACAGTCTGCATGTTCAGTAATGTCCTCCCATAATCCAATGTTGTCAGTGGTATAGCTTTCCTAACTTCAGAGTCTCATACCTCTTAAAGGATATCCTTGTGGGACATCTTCACCATGCTTTTTGCTTTGATTAAGCATTCTTATTTTTTCATTTGTATCACATGTGGTTCATCAAAAGGTGTCCATCTTTATTTTATGGGGGAAACTATCAGCAAATACTGTCAGTTTTATTTCATCCTTTACAAAGACAGATTTTCTGAAATAATTGTGTGCATAAGTGATTATTCTTAATAAAAGGGGATTGTGCTACAGTAAGTAATTACACCACATTGACAGCAGCAGTTTGCCAATTGTACAGTATGTTTTAGTAGGTTGGACCAATTAATATGTCCTTTGCCACTGCATAGTGTCTGTGTTTTTAGTTTTTTCAGTCCATTGAGGCTGGATGTCTAAAGTAGCTTTAATGCATATTAGAACATCAGCTGCTATGTTTTCAGTAAGCTTGGTACAACATGCCACAGCCTGGAAGCAGCTCATTACAAAAATGAATTTGTTTCATTATTTCAATAATAGAGTTACATTATGGCTATTTAACTTCATTCCTTTTAAAAAGTAACATTCTAAGCTCTGCCTAAGAATCTATTGTTTATTAATCAAAAGATGTAACATTAATCAAAAGATGTAACATCATTAAGAATCTGCTTGATAATTAGACCTTGATCTGTCTTTAACTACTTCAGCAGTCAGGAAACTCTTTGGAATGGAACTCATAGGTCATACATCAGTGATGGGTGGAAGCAAGGGAGCGGGGTGGGAAAGGGCCAAAGCAAGGTGGTCAGGTCCAAATAGAATTCTTACCAGTTTGGACATTTCCAGAACAAGCATTAAAAGTTGGACATTTTTCTACTGAGTACCAGTTCCATGCAACAGTCTGCAAAGTCCCTGCAACGTGTTCATCTCAGGTGCATGAAACAACTTGCATGCAACAGCTTGTACAAGTGCATATTCTGTGTAACAGTTTGCAAAAGGTATGACTGAATCCCATGGAACAACTTAACATTTGAACAATACACAGACTATTTATACTTATTTCAACACTAACTGAAAATGAATAGTAATAATACCTGCTTGATATTTAAATGATCAAGTAACAAGAAGTTTAAAAGTTTGAAGACTTGGCGCCCTGTCCTCCTTCTTGTTCTTTTCCATGAAGTTTTAAAACTATCAAAATGGAAAATGAACTAGTGATTTATGCACTCATAAATTACACTTTGATGGGTACTCAGTTTCTCTTTTCTTCCATCCCTGCAGTGCTGTGGTGATGGGGACCACTGCCCCCTCATGATAAGCCTGCACTCCAATTTAAACTTTATTTTGGTTTCCAGATTTCTAGCTTTGCAGTAACTTAAAACATGTTTTGAGCTTTTAGCAACAAAGGGAGGCAGCCAACAGAAGGCAAAGTTAACACAGCAAATATATGGGTTACAACTGTGAATAATTGGTAGGCTAGAGGAATTCCCAGTCCATGCCCTCTGTCCTTAACAAAGAAGGAAGTGCATCAGAATTTGTGTTCCTGAAGCCTGGTAATGGGGTACTTGTTAAGCATCATTAGCACCCCTTGATAGTGTGACAACAAAACAAGTGACAAGATAAGAAATATTTGGTGTTTGTGTCAGGTATTTTTAATTACAACACAGTGTATTGAGAATTAGATGTAAGTAATCATAGAATCATAGAAATGTAGAGTTGGAAGAGACCACACAGGCAATCCAGTCCAACCTCTGCCATGCAGGAACACCCTCAAAGCACTCCCGATAGATGGCCATCCAGCCTCTGCTTAAAAACCTCCAAAGAAGGAGATTCCACCACACTCCGAGGCAGCATATTCCACTGCCAGACAGCCCTGACTGTCAGGAAGTTCTTCCTGAGATTCAGGTGGAATCTCCTTTCCTGCAGCTTGAATCCATTGCTCCTTGTCCGGGTCTCTGGAGCAGCAGAAAACAAGCCCACTCCCACCTCTACATGGCATCCCTTCAAATATTTAAACATGGCTATCATGTCCCCTCTTAACCTTCTCTTCTGCAGACTAAACATACCCAGCTCTCTAAGTCTATCCTCATAGGGCACGCCTTCCAGGCCCCTCATCATTTTGGTCGCCCTCCTCAGGACTTGCTCCAGCTTGACCATGTTGTTACTGTAGTTTCTAGTCCGGGCTTGTGGTATATTAGATATCACTTGATATCAGTAATTTGGCCTTCTTTACCCAGTCCTCTCCACGTGCTTGCGAGGCCCCCGGACAAGCAAGCACACAGGCACGGTCGAAAATAGCTGAACTATTCAAAACCACGCCAGGCTGGCCAGAAATTTGCTGGACTGCCGCTTTAGGAGACCTCAAGGCAAGTATGCTTTAAGGTCATATTATGTACGCATGCTGTTTACAATAGATTCCATGCCCCGAGCAGGCAGCTTGACGAGCCGAATACTCAACTGTCAAACACTCCGCGTTTGCATACTGGCTACTCTATTGACAGCTCTGTCATAACTCAATCATGCAAAATGCTGACCTTTTGGAGGCTTTGTCTCCAACCTGAAACTCATTGTTATCCCCGGGAATGGACTGGCCTATGGGCACATTTTCCCCTATAAGACCCCCTGACTTTGAGCGCTTCTTCAGATCCCTCGGATCGCTCTTGGCTTCCATCCCACCTTGCTGTCACTTCGTTTGACGAGCCTTCCCCTCAGCTCCTCATGCTGAGAATCTCCTCCTCTACGGATCTTTTCTTCAGACTACCCGGGCTTCAGGACAGGTGTAGTATTTCCCATACAAAACCTCCTCTTAAAAACCCTCTATCCAACTCCTACTTTATTTCAATAGTTCTCTGTGCGAGTATGTTTGCATACACATGTTTGACTGTGCTGTACATCAATAAAGAAAACAATTATTATTTACTTCTGTTTGCTCCTTGACTCAGCCTGACCTCATAGACACTGGGTTCAAGATCTTGCTAGGTTGCCCTGCCTCTTGTATTGCTGGCTTGTGCTCTCCTAATTCCCATTCCCCATTGTGAGCACATTGAGGTGTCCCTCCCGGGACCCCAGAAATCAGGGTAACAGAGTGGTGGAGAATACAGGCAACCCCTGTACCCCTAATTTGAGTGGGAGTCATGAACCTTCTCAAATCAGGCTGGTACAGACTTAGGGAATGGCCGTGGTCGAGTCTTGAGGTGATAGGAACATGTGTGCGTGAAATCTGTGTGTTTGAGCTCCAGGAGCTACTCATCTGGGCTGGAAATCTGCACCCCTTTCTCCCTTGATTTGCGTGTGGCAGCCACCCCAGCTTGGTCACTGCTGGCCCTTGGGCAGTGAATCACAGTCCAATAGCAAGGGTTATGCACAAACTGTCCTGGGAATCACATCCCTAACTTGGGGACTATTGCGGGCTGGGATCCAAAGTGCTAGGGCATTAGGTACAGTCCACTCTCCCTCTCCAGATACACGGCAAGGTAGAAAAGCACTTAGGGAAGATTCCCCCCCCCCCAGAAAGTTAAGACACGGGTGCATCCCGTTTAGTGAGTTCAAACCGCTGGTGCGTCCCGTTTGTAGAATAGAAAGCGCAGGTGCGTCCCAGATGAATTTGAACTCGGGTACATCCCGATTGATAGTGAAATAGGTGTAAGTGGTGAGTCTCGACCTAGAATAGGGTTTTAGGAGGTTTGTCCCCAGGTAGAGGAAGACGCCCCTCACCCAAAAAACTGTTAGGGATGGTTCAGCTTGGTTCCTTTCCCTTTGCCTCTGCTGCTTGGCCAGGTGGCTCTGTAAGTTCCACTGGGTTCATTTCCCTCCTTCATTGGCAGGCGGAGTCCTTGTGAAGGTTTCCCCCTGGAGTCTAGGTGACTCTCCCTGTCCCTGAACTGTGTCCTTGTCCTTTTGTCCCTAGCTGTCGAGGTGGAAGGCCGGGCTTAGACCGACAAAAGCGACTCTTTTTGGGCAGACTTGAGTTAGGTTCCCAAACTTCTTCCCTAATTAAGTTCCGTAGAGTTCGTTTCCCTATAATCCCCCAGGGGTCTCGGTGATCCTACCTGTCCCTCCACGTCCTGGTCCCTTTGGTACATAGTATGGCTGAGAGCAGCAAAGTGGAGGTCAAGGACCTCATGTTAGAAAAGGAGGTCAAAGGCAAGTTGGAACAGTGGGTCCTAAGCAAGGGAAAGTGCCCCTGGAAGGAGATGAGCTTTCAGACGGCAGACCCCTTGGCTATGCTAAGAGAGGCGTACGCTCAGGCACGTAGGTCAAAGAACCCATTCGGGCCATCTAAGGATGTGTTGGCCACTTGGGGATTTTGACTTACGGCCAGAGATGCCTCACGAACCCTGGTAGAGACCAGAGCTAAGTTAGGAAAATCTGAGAAGGAAATTCATGCCAAGATGGAGGCTCTGCGCACAGACAAGGTATTGTTCGCATCTGTCATGCAGACTGCTTCCCAAAAACTCAGTGTAGCCACCCTCCAGGCCCAGACTTGGGAGGACAGAGCTCATGCTTTAGAAGCTGAGCTAGCCCATGCCAGGTCTGCAGCCAAGTTTATGGTAGGGCAGGTCAAGGAACAGCAGGAGGCTGTCAGCCAGCGGCTTGCCATAAGCAAATAGAGGCGTTGGAGAGCCAGCTTAACACACGCAGGGCATTGATTTCTGCCATTTGCCCTGAGCTTCTCCCCTCGTTTTCGCTTGAGGAACTGCTGCCAGAAGAGGTTCTGGCCACCCTTCCCCATAACCCGGACTGGAGAGACCACAGGGTCCCAGTCCAACCTGTTGAAACTCGGTCGATAACTAAAAGAATTGCCTCTCCAGGAGAGGGAGGCTTAGAAAGGGCAGAGGTGCGGGAGACCCAAGAAATAGAGACCCGGGTCCCCTGGAGAGCCACCGAAGCCAAGGCAATTGTGGACAAGCTTGGTCCTTTGAACAAGTCCACGGGCATCATGTGGCTTAATGCCATGATCCATTCCCATCCCACAGCCAACGGCCAGGACTTAACGCAGCTGGCCCGGTTTACATGTCACCATCTGCACTCCCCACATTAGAATCAGCCATGGCCACTCAAGGGTTAGTTCGCTTGGAGGCCCACAACTGGATGAGGGAGGTTATTAGGATTTTGTGGCCTGGGTAGAGCGCTAGCGTTCTGTATGTCATAGAGCAACAGGGTCCTAGAAAGAACCCTGAAGTTTACGTGGCTCGGAAGCAGCTTCTGGCCATTCTAGCTGAGAAAGTCCCCTTGGCCCCAGGAGGGTACAATTTCAATCATGTTGAGTTTAACACTCTCCTTTACGGAGGTCTTAACCATGAGACAAAGATGGCCCTGGGCTTGGTGGACCCCGCAACCACAGGCTGGGACGAATTCGGGAACAACCTCTGGTGGGTCACTAACCTGCTCCGCGAGGCTAGTTCTCTGAAGCCCCCTCCCAAACAGCATAGACGTGATGCCGGGAATTGGGAGCTCATACAGGAGGTGACATACTCCAACTATGGACCCCATTCCCAGTACAGGAAGACGGCTCCGAATTCCATCCCTAAGGAGAATTGGAACTCGTGTCCTCCTCCCAGACAGGACAACAAGCATTGGCAGGCTAGGGACTCCCGTGGTAAGCCCAGCAGGGCAGGGAATTCCACTCTCCCGCCTTCAGCTCCAAAACAGGCCACGTACAATGGTGCTCCCAGGGAGATGTAAGGTGGCTATGACCCGACTGCCCAGACCTACTCGTCTGATTGATCTGGAGAATTGTCCCAATTTTGTCAAGAAACTCATCTAATGCTTAATTATCAAAAAACTAAAATTATGGCATTTGTCAAACATCCTAGGCAATTCTCTTGGCGTATAGACTCCCATAGGATTGAACAGGTTTCCTGCTTTAAATATCTGGGTGTAGTCTTTCACTCCTCAGGAAGTAGGAAAGCACATGGGGATTGCGCTGCTAACAATGCCCAGAGGAGCTCAATGGCTATTCAAAAAATTTTTAGAACTAAAGGTGGATACTATGTTCCAGCTGCTTTAAAATTATTTGAGGCAAAAACAACTGCCCAACTTTTATACGGAGCCCAACTAGGACCCTTCCCTAACAATGTGATTTTGGAGCGTGTCCAATCTAAGTTTCTGAGGTCAGTTTTCCAACTTCCAAAATGTGTATCTAATGCTACTCTGCGACTAGAGGCCAGGATATGGATGTCTATACTTTATTACTGGCTTAGGCTAGCCTTTTTTTCAAAGGGGCTGGCTTCTCTGGTGCTGAAGGATGAATTCCAGTCCTCATGGACAAAGGCAGTCTCAAGGAAAATTGCGACCTTGGGTCTCTCCCCAAATTCTCTGTTTCATTTGGGGTATAACCAGGCTAAAGCAGCCATTAAACAGTGCATCAGAGACATAGAGTGACAAATGGATTTAGCCAGAGTCCCTTCGTTCATTGTCAGTGAATGCAATAAGTACTTAAAAATGCCAATGGCTTATATAAGCAACTTAGAACTGCCAAAACATCGTAAGGCCTTTACTCTGGCTTGATGTCGCGTTCTTCCTTCAGCTGTCCTTGATGGACGCTATAAAAAAGTTGCATTCTCAGAAAGATGCTGTCCTTGTAAAACTGGTCAGATAAAAACTATAGAACATGTACTCCTTCAGTGTTCGTTTTACAGAGATCTACGGTTTGACCTTATTTTGCCAGTACTTCAAAACCATATTGGTAGATCTGATCAATTCTATGTCTCTTTGCTACTCACAGACACAAACCCCAAGATAACCCGTAGGGTGGCTAGTTTCTGTGCAGCAGCTATTAAAGTACGCCAGGCGATGATCAGTAATAATTGATATTTAACGGTATTATATTATAGGTACATTTGTATGTAATTTTATGCACTTGTCTTAGGAGCTGTTTTATTGCTTTTAGTCCATTTTACATTCTCTGTAGTTTTCGACCAGCACATAGTGATAATATTGTTTTAAACTAAATTTAATATTTACTGTTTTAACAATTTATTTACAACATTTTAAATACCGTTTTAATCATTTTATCATACTTTGTTACTGATCTTAATGTCTTATTTTATAATTTGTATACCCCTCTTGTGCTGGTCAATGACTGTAATAAAGATATACACACATACATATTGATGCAACAAAGAATTGCATTGGCTTTCTTGGCTGCCGCATCACACTGCTGACTCATGTTCAGCTTGTGGTCTATTAAGACTCCTAGATCCTTTTCACAAGTACTGCTATCCAGCCACATGTCCCGCATCCTATATTTCTGTATTCCATTTTTTCTACCTAAGTGTAGGACCTTACATTTCTCTCTAAGTAACTGTTAAAAGAAGTAGGAGTGCCTACGTTCAGAGAGATAAGATTAAACTATGCCTCCAGGGCTGTGGCAGAAAAATAAACAGGAATAGTACCACAGAAAGACAGCAGGATATGAAGAGCTGAGATAAAAATTTGGCCCATCGGGTGAATAGGTGTGGAGTGAACACAGATCTTGATGGATGGTAAAGGGAATTGGCACAGGTAACAGTTCATAGCTGGAGGAAGGAAAGGTGAGAAGCTCAGCATTGTTAAACATTGCACAGTACATTTACTGCTTCCTGATAGAGCTCAGTCAGCTTCTCTAGATAGTGGGTGTTATCAGTGCATCTGGTCGATGTGCCTAGGCTTTTAAGCCTAGATTGGCAGCAGCCTAAGCTAGGGCAGCACTTGATTAAGAAACAGCATGGTGAATGAACGGCTTCTCCTAAGCCCCAGATGCCTAATCACATTTTACCAGCTTTGCCTTAGCAATGGGGAACTGGAACATTATGTATGGGCATCTTGAGAGTGTTTCTTCCATAATTTTTTAAAATTGAAAAATGTATAATTTCAAACCTTTAAGCTGTTCCCACTTCAAAATAGTTTTGAATATTATAATGTGGTTAGAGCACTAGCAGCAACAGTTTTAGGCTTCCTCATTTGTGACAGATCCACTCTCCAGACAGTTCGAAAACTTTGGGCTCTTGTTACTCACTTCGCTTGTTTCCTCCTCAAGATCCCTCCCTGGAGTACTTGGGTCTCAAGGTGATCACTATATGGACCAATGATGTTCAGTGGGTTTGCTGTAGTAAGCATTACCAGACTGTCTACCAAATCTTAACAGGAAAAGCCAGACAGAGCTGTAAAAAAGGAATAAATGACTAGAAGTTTATTAATACACAATTAGATCACAAGTTAACCCCTAAACAATTTAATCATTCACAGCTCCCCAAAACCCTATTCAGTTTTTCCTCCAGCTGACTGTCTTATCTCTATTACAGTCTTCCCTGTCTGTATTCTCCATCTCTTTTTGTAAGCTTATCCTTGTCTCTAAGACATGTTTCCATATCTACCTTTTGTCAGAGACAAGCCTCAGTTTGCATCCTCCCCCTACCCACATAGGCCCCCCTTCACAGCATTCCCTGAATTGTGATTGGTTGTCTCTAACCAGATTCACCTAACTCTTCTCTTAGAATCATAGAATTATAGGGCTGGAAGAGACCACAGGGCCATCCAGTCCAACCTCCTGCCATGCAGGAACACATCAAAGCACTCCTGACATATGGCCACCCAGCCTCTGTTTAAAAACCTCCAAAGAAGGAGATTCCACCATACTCCCAGGCAGCATTTTCCACTGTTGAATAGCTCTGACCATCAGAAAGTTCCTCCTGAGGTTCAGGTGGAATCTCTTTTCCTGTAGTTTGAATCCATTGCCCCTCGTCCTAGTCTCTGGAGCAGCAGAAAACAAGCCTGTTTCCTCTTTGATATGACATCCTTTCAAATATTTAAACTTGGTTATCATGTTCCCTCTTAACCTTCTCTTTTGCAGACTGAACAACCCCAGCTCCCTAAGGCTGCTTCTCATAGGGCATGGCTTCCAGACCCTTCACTATTTTGGTCGCCCTCCTCTGGACATGCTCCAGCTTGTCAATATCCTTCTTGAAGTGAGGTGATTTCTGGTCTATTGGTGATTTCCCCATTTCCCATTTCTTGTACATGTTTCTTTTACCATTTAGCTCCATTGAGAGTTCTTTAGTCAACCATTCTGATTTCTTTAGACACCTCCCATTTTCCCTACTTATTGGAACAATTTTAAGTTGTGCCTTCACTATCTCAATTTTAAGAAACTGTCATCCATCATGAACTCCCTTCTATTTCAGTATTCTTGACCATGGTTTTTCAGCCAATAATTCCCTAAGTTTACAGAAATCAGCTATCTTAAAGTCTAGAATGCATGTCTGGCTACACCTGGCTTCCCCGTCCCACTGAATAACAAATTCCAATAGAGCATGGTCACTCCCACCTAAGGATCCCACCACTTCTACCTCATTAGCAAGGTCATCCCTGTTGGTTAGGATCATATCTAAAAAAATTGATCTCCTTGCTGCCTCTTCCACCATCTGAACAATGAATTTGTCTGCAAGGTAAGTGAGGAATCTCTTGAACCTTATGTTCTTGGCAGAGTTTGATTTCCAACATATATCAGGATAGTTGAAATCTCCCATTACTACTGCATCTCTTTCTTATAGAATCTAGTCTTCTGATAGTGTTAGCTCTTTTTACATACTCAGCTCTTCTGACCATATTGATGTGTACACCGTAGAGAACGATATCCCTGCAGAGCTAATATAGATATGAAATAGGCTATATAATATATAAGAATCAGAAGATGCAGAAGTTTCATTCTCTCTGCAAAAAAGACCAGGAGCAAACTATGGACTAGACCATCAACTATTAATATCAAAATGCTAAACTAAAAAAGAACACTAAATCCAACATAGGGCCTTTCATACTACACTGCTATCGTACTGTTATCACCGTGTACTGGCCTGGCCTTTGGTAAACCAAAGATATCATTTTGATATCACAATTCGGCCCTGCTCTGCCACCCCCAGCCACGTATATGTGAAGGCCTCCAAACAAGCATTGAGCTAGGTATGGCTATTATATGCTGACTCATTCTTGTTTACATCAAGGCATGCCAGAAACTGCCAGATCTGCTTTAGGAGACCTCCCCAGGCAAACACTTCCATTAGCGATGCACGCTATAACAAGAGACCTCTGCCCCGAACAGGCATCTTGACGAGCTAAATGCTCAACTGCCAAGCTAGCTGCATTTGCATAACAGCTATACTATTGTCAATTTGGACTTTAACTCAATCATGCAAATTTTGACCTTTTGGAGACATTGTCTCAAGTCCAAAACTCATTGTCTTTGCCCAAGAGCAGATTAGCCCACGGTCATTCCTTCTCCTATAAAAATCCCCAGTTCCGAGAGTTCCTCGGACTTCACTGGACTTCCATCCTGCCTTGCTGCCACTTCTTCTGCAAGCTGCCCTCAGCCACCACGCTGGGTTTCCTTCTCTCCAATTGGACTTCTTCAGGACTACAAGAAAGGTGGCATATCACCGATTTCCCCCAAAACTCTTATTTCTGTTTCTAGTTAGCTGTGAGTTGGTGTTTTCTTTATAATTGCTTAATAAATACTATTGCTAGTTTAAACTGTCTGACTGCTCACTGACATGAACCTGTATACACAGGGTAAAAGATTCCCGCTAAGTTACCCTGTCTCTCGCTAGTTAAGAGAGTGCTCCAGCTAATTTCCCCATCTTATTTGTGTTGGTTTGGTTATTTGGGTGCCCCTCCCGGGACCCCCAATTCACAGGGTAACAATACTATTATTCCACTTTCAACATCCTGTGGAGTTCTGGGGTTTGTAGTTTCCTACGGCCAAAGAGCTCTCTGGCTCAGAATTCTAAATGGCCCTCCCTAAACTGCAAATCCTAGGATTCCATAGGATGTTGACAGTGGAATAATATCATTTTAACAGTGTAGTGCAGAAAGGCCCCTAGTGTCAAATTACAATCTAAACAATACCACTGAATGTAAATAGCATGTAAAGAAGAAATTTACAGTACTAAACATTATTGACAGAGAACCAGAAAAACTCTGGACCAAGAATCAGGGACATTTTACTAACTTAGCACTGTGAGAGAATAATGCAAAAAAAAAACAAAAACCTCTTGGTATTCAAAACAAAGAAAAACCTCACTGAATGAGTAGTGAAACTATTCAAATAGTTCAAGACAGACAAGAAACAAAAGTAAAGTTTATAGAAATAAGGTCAGTATCTTGAGTGTAACTCTTCAATGACCTGTACATAGGAACAAAAAGAGCCATAATACTAATCAGGGGAAAGAACTAGATAGCAAAAATGTAGAATGAGAAACCTTTTCCATGAGATACGAGAAATCAAAGGGAAATTTAAACCAAAAGAGGGGATGCTTTATGACCAAGAGGAGAACACAGTATATAACCAGGACAAAATAAAAAGATGAGGAAAGCAAAGCACTGAGCAGCTATATAAGAGATGAAGTGACAGATTGCTTCAAAGCAGAGCCCTACAAATTTAGGAAGTGAAGTGTAAAAAGCTCTCAAAATTCTGGGGAGAAATAAACAGCAGGAACAGACAGCATATGGATAAGGCTGTTCTAAGCTATAGAGATGGAATCCATTCCAATTATGATAAATATCTGCCAACAAATACAGGAAACAAAACAATGGTCATGGAAATGCTTAACAAACATTCCAGTCTGCAATTGACACAACCATCAGCCCATTAGATTAATCTTTCATACTAGCAAAATGACACCTAAGATTTTCAAAGAATTTTGACCATACGTGCAGGAAAAGAAAAAAGCCAGATGTCTGACCTGAATTTAAAAAAGGAAGAGGTACTAATGACAATGTAAGACATATATCGGATAATAGAGTACACCAAAGATTTTCAGAAAAAAGCCATCCTACGCTTAACGGTAAAGCCTTTGACTGAGTAGATCATAAAAAACTGTGGATTGTTCTGGAACAAATGGGGCTGCCTCAAAATTTGATTTGCCAAGTGCATAATCTATACTCTGGACAAAGAAGCCACTGTCAGGATGCAGAACAGAATAGTTTCCAATCTACAAGTGGTTCAGACAAAGGCTGAATATTATCACCCTACTTGTTTAGTTTATACACAGAACATATCATATGAAAATCAGGATTAAACTTGAAGGAAGGAATCATGAGAAGTAGAAGATCTCTGTGTTTTACTCAAGTAGGCTTGATGCCTCTTTGAAAGAAAGCACCAGCTTCTCCTCCAACAAATTACACTGCTGTGCTTGCAGTTTAACTGCCTTGGCAACTTCTTATGGAATCTAGAGATTTGCAGTTTAGGAAGGGGTATTTAGAATTCTCAGCTAGAGTACTCTAGTGCCTCACCAAACTACAACTCCCAAAATTCCATAAGACACTGCCATGGCAGTTAAAATAGCCTCAGCGATATAATTATGTAGTGTGATGAGGCCCTGATTTGCAGTATTTTGACAGTTTTTAGTCCCTTTAAGCATAATGAGGGTTGTTTCTGAATTGACCTATTTATGTAGCTAAACTTGTTCTCCCTCATCATTCTGACATTCATTCACCTTCCTAATAGTTTCTAATTAAATGCAAAAATAAACAGTTCTTTTTGTTGTTACCTTTGTCTTTTGTCCTTTATGTTTCTCTAGAAACCTCTTTTGTATAGAAAGTATTCTTCCCCACAAGTTTTATTTCCCCTTCCCATGAAAATTGCCTTGCTACACCTGTGCTCCCCTGCATTCTCAAACCAGGAATTCACTCTCCATGAAAACACAGAATAGACCCTGGTTGATGAATAGTCCCAATCTGGTGTTTACTCTGGCAGCAAAGAGGGCTGGTCAGAACTGGGCAATTGGAAGAGAGCCTAACAAGTATATTTCACAACATAAACTGGAAAGAAAAGGAGAAGTTATTGTGCAGTGTGTAAATCAAAATTCTGAAGAAGCCTGATAAGACGTACTGTAATAGTTCCTTTGGATGGAAAGAATATCTACCAGAAAACATACAACACTGCCTCATCTTGAGTCATATGATCTAGCTAGTATTTTTTCATTCTGATTGGCAATGAGTTGTTCTGCTTCAATCATTTTATAAATATACAGCAGCATCTCCTAGTTTAACGTTAAGCAACAAAATATAGGGAGAGGCACTGTGTGATCATGAAGAGGCAGTGATGATAGCTAAATCTCCTTTCCCCACATCAATAAGAACAGTAAGTGGCTCAATAAGAACAGTAAGTGACCATCATCACCCAGAAATTGGGAACCCTGGTGTTAGATCAGGTGTACAAGCTGAACAAGAGAGAGTTTGAATGGGGAAAGCCCCACTGAAAAGAAAGCGGACATTTTGAAATAGGATGGCAGGTTTACAGTTAGAAGTGACCCCCATATAACGTATAATGTTGCCAGATTCTGTGCAGCAGCGGTTAAAATTCGTCAGGCACTGACCTCTGCAGTAGACTAGTTCCAAGCTTGTCTTGTTATATTGGAGCTGTGCAACCTGAAGGAGAATTTCAGTGCTGTCTTTAACCTGTTTTTAACCTGTGTTTTTATCCTTTTATCCTTTTCTGTACCCCTTTTTACCTGTGCTGGTCTATGACCGTAATAAAGATTCTATTCTATTCTATTTACAGTTAGAAGTGAGCCCCAGGAAGTCAAAAGGGAGCAAGACATTTGAAGTTGTGCCTGGGAATCAGATCTGAGCAATCAAACCAGCAGCAACATTTGAAGAATACACCAAAACATGCCAGACCAGAAAGAAAGCAGTTCCACAAAATCATATACCAAACAGGTTATCATCTGTAGACTTGCCTAAGACAATGATCAGCCTAAAAACACTTCACTGCACAACATAATACTTTAGATAACAGCTCTATTGGATGATCACACAGTGCAGTCAGAAACAGATACATAGTACTAGCCAAGGATTCCTACTACTTTCTGTAATGGTTCCATTACTCCAAAATGTGGGTGACTCAGGAGTCCACCTACAATGCCAGTACCTCCACATGACAGTGAGGAATTAATTAATTAATTAGGAGGCTTCTGAGAGAGGGGCAACCTAACAAGATCTTTCCACCAATCTTTATAGGGTCTTGCAGGGAAAAAACAGTCAGAGATTCCAAATAAGCTAAAATGTGTTTTATTGAAGGATTACTCATGCACATAAAAGATCTAAGCACTCACACAAGAGCTAGCTGAAGGACAAAGGGAAGAAAGTTGTGAGAAGTATTTTAGGGTTTGGGTGATCATAACTGATCCAGAAAGCAGTGAAGAAAGCAGCAATGTGGTTTAGATGGATGCCTAAGGACAGTACTCATTTGGGAATCAGAGTCACAGCATGGTGACCAGCAAGCGAATTACTGCCTCTGGCTGCTCAAAATGGAGGGCTTATATACCCAGAAATTACCCTGTGAGTATGGGTGTGAATGGCTCTCCCAGCCAAGCAGACAATGGGAGCTGCAACACAAACAATAAAGTCTGGACAGAGGTAATACACAGAGTGCCATGGGAGCCACTGTAAGTTTGGGTTGGGCATGTCCTGGAGGCAATGCAGATAGGAAGAGAAGAGAGACCAGGAAGAGTGGGAATGGTGGCGGCCCCCCAAGCAACTCTAGCCTCACTGGCAGCAGGAGATGTAGTGCTTCAGGAAGGAGAACAGATCATACATAGGGCCGTAGGAGGAGCATCACTGAGGCTTTAGGGCCTGCATTTGGCTACCAGTTTTGATATGGTTTGGATGGGCACCATATCCAATTGGCGTCATGTTTAATTGGCAAATGCATTAATTGGCACTGATATCAAAATCAAACCTGAAGGTGACTGGGAGGTCAAACCAACAGAGAGAGAAAAAAAGGCTGGTCAACCTAAGACACCCTCTGGGTAAGACTGGGTCATTTCTCAGGCAAATAAACACTGTTCTTGTGGATAATAAGCTTAAGTAGAAGCTGGAGTTTCTCACAGAACACAAAGGTTAGAAGCCCACCAGGATGCTGAGTGACTCAAATCTGTTCCCCATGCAGCTAGATTTCTTTCTTTTTTTTCCCTGTAGTCTAACTCCACTCTTCTGATAGTATAATTGGCAAAATATAAATTAATTGGCAGATTTGTTTAATTGGCATAAAGTAGAGATCATATAACAATAACTGGATAAGGCTGTGTGGAAAAGGAACTGAAAAACAGAAAAACAGGTCAGACCTGCTTCGAGCATGGCTGAGTTCAACTTTAATGGCTCCTGCAAGGAGAACAAAAGGCATCTCCTAAGAAGAGCAAAAACCCCAATCGTTTGCATATCCTACGGAGGACAAAAGCCATAAAACTGGCTATCAACTTAAGCTGACAAGCATTTGCTGGAAAATTCAAACTAAGAGCTTTTGCTTGTTTGATAAGTCTGGTTCAGGAAGCACAGGAAGATTTCAAACAAATCCACAGTTGCATCATCCTGATACTTATGATCCTTTTCCTGATCACAATGCCATCAAAATCTTTTGCCATCCACATGTTAAAAATCATCACCATAACAACCATTAATCCATCCTATCTCTTTTGTTCACCCTTGAAATCCTTCGTTAAGTCACACCTCCAGGGCACATTTTGGAGTATAAAGGGATCCTGATTTTGGATCCTTGACACAGCATTTCAATTTCAGGGGACCTCTTTGCCAGTTTGCTTGGCATCAGCCCAAGCTACATCACCATTTCTCTTTGGATGGTAACTATCCCCCCAAATCCTTTTTTCCCCCTATTCCCTCTTATCAATTTTCCTCCCTCTCTTTCAAGTTAGCCTTGTGTGATTGCTTGTGTGTGTCTATTTGTGCGTGCATGTATACTTCCTCCAATAAAACACATTTAAAATCGTACTATAAGCTTTCTGATTGGTCTCTTTAGCAGTTCCTTGTAAACATAGGTGGAGAGATCCTGAAATTACCCCCCTCTTGCAAAGTTCTTCATTTGAGTTAATTAATTTCCCATTTTTACATTTAATTGCGGGTTCTGATGTAGGACTTCATGGGGTCCCATGGTCTTGGGGTAACAGTAGTAGCCACAATAGATAGCTTTTACAACACCATTACATTTTTGTCACCCAATCACTGCAAACATTAGCAAGTTGGAAGTTCATTGTACATGTCGCAACTCCCATCATTCCACATTTTGGATTGCAAGCATCAGCCTAGCCTGCAGGCTATTTTGGAGGGTATATTAGGTCCCCATTTCAAGCAGACATGGTAAACACCACTCTATCTATCCAGTTCCTGATGGAGAACTGTCCTAATGTTATTTACCTAAGCCAAGCCACCGCTTTTCTCCGCTTGTTTCCAGACACAGTAATTATCACCCAAATCCTCCAACATCTCTATCCCATTTTCAGCTCTTCTCTTTGGCTAGTCCTTGTGTGATTGTGTGCGTGCTTGAATCATGGTGTGTGTGTGAGTGAATTTATTTCAATAAAACATATTTTTAGTTCACATTTTACTCTTTGCCTGTTTCTTTTCCTGTGTGAACCCATAAGTGTTAGTAGAAAGGTCTCACTAAGTTGCCCCTCTCTCATTAGCCTCCTGACTTTTGAGCTAATTAATTCCCCACTTTTACATGGAGGTATTGGCTTTGCAGGGTAGCCCTTGTTGCACCTACATTTTGGGGTAACAGAGAACACAACTAGCCCCAATTCCCCTGGCATCAGGCAGAAGGCAGCTCAAAGCTACTTTTGACAGGCTAAGAGAGTGCCTGCCGTTTTTCCTAACCCAGGTAGCTGGCTTCATGGCAGAGTAGGAACACATTTTCCCTTCCAAAGAGTTGAAGGCGGGGTTTGTGGCAGCCTGTCCAGAGGAGTGAGCATGTGACTGGCTAGTGGGATTATACGATACAAGGGCCCCAGAGCTGGGGAATTGCCATCTGTTCACAAACAAGTTGAGAGTCAGATCTGAAGACCCCTTTCACCATGCTAAAGCCTGGGTGTGCCAGATGACCCTCAAGCAGGGGAACTGCTTGGTGGCTGAGTACGTAGAGGAGTGTCAGTGGCTGGCAGGTACCAGATTGGTCAGAGGCAACCAAGATTCAATACTTCAAAGACCTTCCAAGACATCTGGACCTGCACAGACCAGATTTCTCTCCTCTAGGTAACTGGATTGGGGATCTAGACCACTATGGAATCCTCTGAATCTTTTATCTCCAATTTCAGCCGGTTTCAAAAATGCCAAACCAGTTCCAGTTGCATCAAGTACATTGCCCTCCTGAGAGGTCCCTAAAAGACAATGTAACACTCTGCCATACCAACCAGAAGTCTCTTTGACACAGAGCTGTTCTGTACCACCCACTCCCCATCTAACTCTCTCCTTGCTAGCCATCTGTTCACTCAACTGCATCTCCTTTCTTCTCCCCTGCTTAAACTGAATTTCTTTCTAAAATCAAATCAGGAAAGTGCATGGATTTCCAAAGTTGTTAGAGACACAGCCAATACTGAAGTTGTTAAGCACTCACATTGACATCCATTTAAAACGACTCAGTAACTCTCCAGGCTGGTGGAAAAGATGCAGTGGTTCCTTAGGCCATGTTATCACCGTGAACTGGCCTGGCCTTTGGTAACCTTTAGATATCATTTTGATATCATAATTTGGCCCTGCTCTGCCACCAGCCAAGTGTTTGTGAGGCCACCGAACAAGCGCGAAGCTAGGCATGGCTATTAAATGCTGAATCATTTCTGTTTACACCTAAGCAAGCCAGAAACTGCCAGATCTGCTTTAGGAGACCTCCTGAAACAAACACCTTCATTACAAATGCGTGTTGAAACAAAGAAACCCTCTGCCCTGAGAGGGCACCCTGGCGAGCTGAGTGTTTAACTGCCAAGCTAGCCACATCTACATACTGGCTATACTATTGTCAATTCGGTCCTTAACTCAATCATGTAAATTCTGACCTTTCAGAGACATTGTCTCAAGCCCAAAACTCATTGTCTTCGCCCAAGACCAGACTAGCCCATGGTCATACCTTCCCTAAATAAAAAACCCCAGTTCCGAGAGCTTTCTTGGATCGCTTCGGACTTCTATCCAGCCTTGCTGCCGCTCTGTTCAGTGAACTCCCCTCGGCCGCTGTGCTGAGTTTCCTTCTCTTCAATTGGACTTCTCCAGGATTGCGAGATAGGTGATGTATCATCCATTCCCCCAAAACTCTATTTCCTATTTCCTAGTTAGCTGTGAGGTTGTGTTTTCTTAATAATTGCTATCTGTTTAATAAATATTATTGCTAGTTTAAAACCGTCTGACTGCTCACTGACCTGAATCTGTATGCATAGGGTAAAAGATTCCCACTAAGTTACCCTGCCTCTCGCTAGCTAAGAGAGTGCTCGAGTTAATTTCCCCATCTTGGTTGTGTTTGTTTGGTTTTATGGGTGCCCTTCCTGGGACCCCTATTCACAGGGTAACAGCCAGCATCCAGTTTTAAATGAAAGACCGGTTGACAGTGGTAGAGGTAGTCACAAGTTGCTTCACCTTGAATGGCAGAAGAGGAAGTTTAGGCAAAAGACAGTTGCTAACTAATTTAGTTGTGAAATAGGTTTAGCCTAGAATGAATAGGTTTAGCCTGGACTGATAAGCTCCAAGTCAGTTGACCTTTTCAAGTCTTATGTATTAAAAGCCAAACCATAAAATAGATAAAAACAGTTCTTGCTTAAAATTGCCCTTATACCAACCAACAAAGCACATTTGGCCCACTCCTGACAGGCTTATGAAAGAGAGCACAGCAGCAGTGGTAGCATCCCTTATGACACTCATTTGAAAGTTTGGTTCACTAAGATAAAATTAATCAAAACAATAATCCAATAATAAAGCAAACAATAAGTAAGAGCGCAGTCCTAACCCACTGAGATAGCTGAGGGCCAGTGCTGAATCCAAACCAGCTTAAGGATGGTGAAAATTGCTTGGGACTACCCGGGCTTTGGCCTAACTTTGTGCTGGCACAGTAAGGGGTATTTTCAACTCCTTCTTTTGCTTTTCCCACCTTCACCCCTTTTTCAGTTCTGCTAGCTTATTTTTACCAGCCAAGCAACTGTGCTGGCAGATCCCTTTGCCTGCTGATTTTTGAGATCAGCTTCAGAAGGGGGTTGTAAATGCACTAGGCAGAAGTAGAACAGTTCACCAGCCCATTCCTCCTCATGTACAAAATCTAGCAGAGAAAGAAATCAAACTTAGTCTTCATCACAATGTATATAAAACTAGTTTTACTCATAAATACATGTGCATAATCAACACAGGTTCATCTTCTTGAGGAAAGTAACGAAAGAAAGAATATTACATGATACCAGGAAAGCGGGAGCATCTTACGTAGAGACAGAGCTCTTAAAAACACATGTTTTAGAGGTCAAGTAGGAAGAGAAAGAGAGAGAGATCAGCAGATGAGACTCAGAGAACAAAGAAAATGCCTACATGGAAGAGAATGTGTGTGGACAAACACACAAACAGACGGGAAGTAACTGTAAACACGCTGTGCATAAACTTCTAGAATGTGACATGCAATCTAACTAGCAATGAGTATAGGCATGCAAACGTTACAAACTCCAACTTCAGCCAGCACAAGAGCTACTAACTGATTATATTATATATTACTGCCTATTTTCAATCATCTTGATGATCAACCTACCATACTATAGCAAGATCTAACTGTGGAGAAGACTTTAAACCTACTGCAGCAACTCCAAGTCTCTTAAACACTGGAGTTTCCCCTTTAAAATGCCAGCATTTTGAGACAAGGGAGAGGAATGGATGTTCTGAGCCAAAAGCAGAAGCAACTTCAACTGCGCAGATGATTGTTAAGGTTTTATGGCTATGTAGCCATTAAATCATGGTAGCTCTATTGATGATGATGATGACAACGACGATGACGCTCTTTATGTAACAAGTAAGTCTAAGGTATGGTATACCTGTCACCCTTCAATTAATTAGAGACATCATATTCTGCAGTAGAAGTGGTAAAGCAGAGTTATTCTATTAATGTTGCTATGTTGTTACCCTGTTTACTGGGGGTCCCGTGAGGGACACCAAAATGTGCTCAACTATAGGTGGAGAAAATTAGCTCTGAGCACTGCTTTAGCGTTACAAGAGGCAGGGTAACTTAGCAGGATCTTGAACCCTATGTCTACAGGGTCAGGCCAGTCAAGAAGGAAACCAGTTTGAAAGAATAAATGAGATCTTTATTAAAATACAGCCAAACAGTGTATGCAACTCACTCACTCAGATAACTATAGAAAATAAAGGTAGGAGTGGGACAGAGAGATTTTTCAGGGGGATAGTTGATTTGGGTGATACAAAACCTGTCCTGAAGTCCGGGAGAACAGACAGCGATGCTGGTGTTCGATGTGGCTCAGCACGTAGAGCTGAGGGGAGTGCTCGCCAAGCAAAGAGGCAGCAAGGCGGTTAGGAACTCGGGAGCGATCCGAGGAGGGTCTTGGAATCAAGGGTTTTTATAGGGAAAAATGTGACTGCAGGCTATGCCATACTTGGTGAGAACAATGGATTTCGGGTGCGAGACAAAGCCTTGGAAAGGTCAAACTGTAACATGATTGAGTTAGGTCCAAATTGACAAAGGAGCAGCCAGTATGCAAATGCGCGATGCTGGACAGTTGATAGTTCAGCTGGTCAAGTTACCTGCTCGGGGCAGGGAGTCCTTTGTAGGTGGCACGCATACATAATAGGATGTTTGCAGGGAGGTCTCCTGAAGCGGCGATCTGGCTATTTCTGGCTTGCTTGTATTGTTTAGGAATATTGCAGCAATCAGTCGCTGAGCCTAGTTTCGTGCTTGTCCGGAGGCCTCACAAACATGTGGAGAGAGGTGGTGGAAGGAAGCGGAATCATTGATATCTAAAGGATATCTTTATGCTATCACCAAGGTGGCCTAGAAGCTGCAGTAACAATCCCCCCCCCCGAAAATGGGCGATATGAGACAATATTGGTCATTTTCCAATTAAATATTTTAAAGCAATTTTAGCGCCGAATAGGGATCTACAGGCTCACTCCACGGGCCAAGGGAATTTTGCAGGGAACACGAGGGATTCCTATCTTATAAAAACATTCATATCTAGAAACCTAAACCTAAACACATTCACACAAACATACACAATAAGCAATGAGCAATAACCAATGAAAGAACCCTCCCACCAATGGAGAAAGGCAATGTAGCAATGCAAAATGAAATAATCAATGAAATACTGTAAATCCAATGCAGGGCATGGCAATGAGGGCAATCCAAGGAGTAATCAGTTCAGTGGGGATGATGGAACGAGAGTTTGTAGTCCAGGGGAGGTGAGGTGCAAGCCAAAGTCTCTGCACCCCCCCGAAACAGGAAAAGTCTTATAGCAGGAAGTTCAACTGGGCAGCGTAGCAGGTACGGCAACAAAATGTCCCAGTTGGAGCAGCTTACCTGGCTTGCTGCAAGTTCAGGAACAGTGAGGCTTTGCAGAATTTGGAGCCTGGAACAGTCCATTGGGCTTTTTGGGTTAGCAAACTGTAGCAGGATGGCAAAAGTCCACTTTTGCATTTGGGAGGCTGCGTGGTCACCTTCCCTCACGGTCTCAGGTGTCGTCGAGGATGCAGGAATCTCCAAGCATCGGCCATCAGATGGAGCAGCAACTTTCTTCGTCACCCCTCCACGGTACTCGGGGGCGATGGTATGACCTTGGGATCTTCCCGGTCCTCCGGATCGGTTAATCTATTACTGTCTAACTGACAAGATTAGTAGCCAATGTATATAACAAATGCAAATTAATGGCTCAAGGCCTAATGAGAGTTGGGAATGGGACTGAAAAGCCAGTTTCTCAGGGATGCTGGGAGCAGCTGTTAACAGCAGAAGGTGCCAAGGCAAAGCTTCTAACCCAGGAGGGTGCAGGGGTGACTGCAACGGACCGTGGCCACCCGAGGGTGTTGGCTAGTCCGTCTGGACTTCAGGAGAAGTTGGCCCTCTGGTCATGGTGTACCTCTGGGTTGGACCAGGCCTGCAAAGCTCAGGGATAAGATGGACCACACGAGCAGGGCACTTGTTTAAAACAATCACACACAAGTTGCCCCTGTTGAAGCCCCGTTTGCAATGGCCATGGTACACATGTGCTCAGATTGAACTAGGTTAGGCTCTGGTCTTTTTTTTTTTTTTTTTTTTTTGCTCTCTGACTGGCAGCGGGGGCTCCCAAACTGGTGAAAAAGAAAGAATTAACCAATCCGAGACAAGCGTGGGTTATGCTTGCTCATTGCCAGAGCAGGCACAGGATGGTTGGGCGTACGTATGCAAATGCTCTATCAGCATATGCAAATTAGACACAGTGCATCGGGGTAAGGCATCCAGCCAATTGTGTGGGTCTCCTGCCCTTATGTGGTGTTAGAGATTGGACCTATATTTATGAATTCCATGCTGAATTAAGTGGTGAGTGAGGTAGCAGCTCAGATTCTTCTCACCCTAACAATCAAAGCATGCCAACGGAATGGGGAGAGAGGTCTCTAAGAGGCAGGTGGCATTCTGGGCAGTAGACCAGGAGTCCAGAGTCAGACCTGGTTCCACTGAGAGGGTTGTGAGACCCCCATCGCCTCGCCCTTTTCCCCAGGACACCATTGCACAAGGCAATCCCTCAGTGTGAGAGAGCGCCGGCATCCCAGTCTGACTCATACCCCTTCCTCAGGGCATCAGGGCTGACTCTGAAGGCCCGATCTACCTTAGAGGACAAGAGGACCTCGGGACAGCCATCCCATAGGTCTTCCCCCAAAACAGTGAAAGGAAAGAAATACAATTTGGCTTTTTGGATCATGTCTTGAAATTCCAGGAACATGGGCTTCTGGCAAGGGATGGGCTGCACCTCAAGAAACTTGGCAGGAACATTTTTGCAAACAGTCTCACAAGGAGGATTAGGAGGGCTTTAAACTAAGTACAACTGGGGAGGGAGACAAGATTATTCAGGACAAGGACTCGGCAAGTGCAGGGGAAAAAGGCCCAAATGATATTGGCCAAGTAGGAATAGCATCCAATCGTGGGAGGGGTGGACACAATGCTATGGGACTTGCAGGAAGGGCACGGGGACTTAAGTGTCTCTACACTAATGCACGGAGTATGGGAAACAAACAAGATGAATTTGAACTCCTAGTACAGCAAAATAAATATGATTTGATAGGCATCACTGAGACTTGGTGGGATGAGTCTCACGATTGGAATATAGGAATAGAGGGGTATAGCCTATTTTGTAGAAATAGACCAAATAAGAAAGGAGGAGGAGTAGCCTTATATGTCAAGGATGTTTTCACCTGTGAAGAGATCCATGACTTGAACACCGGAAGCCAGGTCGAGAGCATCTGGGTAAGAATTAAGGGAGCGAGAAACAATAGGGATATTATAGTGGGGGTTTACTACAGACCTCCAAGCCAGACTGAGGACCTCGATGGCGCTTTCGTAGACCAAATGACTGCACATTCAAAAAGGAGAGATACAGTAATAATGGGAGATTTCAACTACCCGGATATATGTTGGCAGTCAAACTCTGCAAAGGCGGCAAGGTCCAGCAAGTTTCTTGCTTGTCTTGCAGACAATTTCATGGTCCAGAAGGTGGAAGAGGCGACAAGGGGATCAAATATTCTGGATCTGATCCTGACCAACAGGGAAGACCTTGTTAATGACGTAGAACTGGTTGGATCTTTAGGAGAGAGTGACCATGCCCTATTAGAATTTTGCATTCAGTGGGGAAGAGAAGGCAAGTGTAGCCAGGCATTTGTCTTAGATTTTAAAAAAGCAGACTTCTGTAAACTGAAGGAGCTGCTGGCTGAAATCCCGTGGTCAAGAATAGTCAATGAGAAAGGAGTTCAGGATGCATGGGAGTTCTTTAAAAGGGAGGTACTGAAGGCACAGGCTAAAACTGTGCCATTAAGGAGGAAAAATGGAAGGCATCTGAACAAACCGGAATGGTTGACTAAAGAGCTCTCAGCTGAGCTAAGTATTAAGAAAAACATGTACAGGAAATGGAAGAAGGGGGAAATCACCAAAGAAGATTATAAGCAAGTAGCCAGGAGATGTAGGGAGAAGGTCAGAAAGGCGAAAGCACAGAACGAACTTAGGCTGGCCAGAGACATTAAAAACAATAAAAAGGGCTTTTTTAAATACGTCCGTAGCAAAAGGAAAAAGGAGGAGACGATAGGGTCACTGCGCAAGGAAGATGGTGAATTAATAACAGGAGGAAGAAAAAAGGCAGAACTCCTCAACACCTTCTTCGCCTCAGTTTTTTCCCAAAAGGATAAAAACACGCAACCTGGCGGTTGGGGAGCAGGTGAGGAAGTGGGGGAAATGCAGCACAGAATAGATAGAGAGGTAGTACAAGAATACCTGGCCACACTGGATGGATTCAAGTCTCCAGGGCCAGATGAATTGCATCCTAGGATTTTAAAAGAACTAGCAGAGGTCGTTGCGGAACCTCTTGCTATAATCTTTGAAAACTCTTGGCGGACCGGAGAAGTTCCAGCAGACTGGAGGAGGGCAAATGTTGTCCCCATCTTCAAGAAGGGAAAAAAAGAGGACCTAAATAATTATCGCCCAGTCAGCCTGACATCAGTACCTGGAAAGATCCTGGAGCGGATCATCAAACAGTCAGTTTCTAATTACTTAGAAAACAATGCCGTAATTACGAAAAGTCAACATGGATTTCTCAAAAATAGGTCATGCCAGACTAATCTTATCTCTTTTTATGATAGAGTTACTTGCTTGATAGATGAAGGGAATGCGGTGGACATAGTATATCTTGATTTCAGTAAGGCCTTTGACAAAGTTCCCCATGACATTCTTGCAAATAAGCTAGTAAGATGTGGACTGGACAGGGCTACTGTCAGGTGGATTTGTAACTGGTTGACTGACCGTACCCAAAGGGTGGTCACCAATGGCAGATTCTCATCCTGGAGAGAAGTGACTACCGGGGTGCCACAGGGTTCTGTCCTGGGCCCGGTGCTGTTCAATATCTTCATTAATGACTTGGATGAAGGAATAGAGGGCACGCTGATCAAATTTGCAGATGACACCAAATTGGGAGGAGTTACTAATACACCTGATGACAGGATCAAAATTCAAAAGGACCTGGACAGATTGGAGAGCTGGGCCAAGGCTAACAAAATGAATTTCAACAGAGAGAAATGTAAGGTCCTACACTTAGGCAGAAAAAATGGTATGCAGAAATATAGGATGGGGGACACGTGGCTAACAGTACGTGTGAAAGGGATTTAGGAGTCTTCATAGACTACAAGCTGAACATGAGTCAGCAGTGTGATGCAGCAGCCAAGAAGGCCAACGCAATTCTTGGTTGCATGAATAGGAGTATGGTGTCTAGATCGAGGGAGGTATTGGTACCACTTTATTCTGCATTGGTTAGACCTCATCTTGAATACTGTGTCCAGTTCTGGGCACCCCAATTCAAGAAGGATACGGATAAGCTGGAGCAGGTCCAGAGGAGGGCAACCAAAATGGTGAGGGGCCTGGAAGCCATGCCCTATGAGGACAGACTTAGTGAGCTGGGTATGTTTAGTCTGCAGAAGAGAAGGTTGAGAGGGGACATGATAGCCATGTTTAAATATTTGAAGGGGTGTCATGTCGAGGAGGGAGTGGTCTTGTTTTCTCCTGCTCTTGAAACCAGGACAAGGAGCAATGGATGCAAGCTGCAGGAGTGGAGATTCCGCCTGAACCTCAGGAGGAATTTCCTGACAGTCAGGGCTGTCTGGCAGTGGAATGTGCTGCCACAGAGTGTGGTGGAGTCTCCTTCTTTGGAGGTTTTTAAACGGAGGCTGGATGGCCACTTGTCGGGAGTGCTTTGAGGGTTTTCCTGCATGGCAGGGGGTTGGACTGGATGGCCCTTGTGGTCTCTTCCAACTCTACATTTCTATGATTCTATGATTCTATTCCTGTACTACAAATTCCAAAGCAAACCGAACTATGTACAAGGCGAGACTATTTACAATAACTGGGGGTTCAGAGGATACGCCACTCCACCTCTATCCCTTTCAGACAGTGGCTGCTCAACCATTATCAAAAGCCTCGTAGATTGAGAAAAACGTCTCAGACAAATCAATTTCAGGTATGTCCGTGTAGTTCAGCGACACTTGGGGAACAATTACATTAATGGGAGTCTTCCCAGTGTTATCCACAAGTGGGTCTGTGTCTGCAATGCCTTTCGAATCAGCTGGCTGGCCCTTCCACTCTTTCAGCTGAGAGACGTGGAAGAATTTCAGCCAGTCACTCTGCTTCCGAGGAATCCTCACCTGACAGCTGGGGAGATTCGACTCACAATGGGGATGGGGCCAACCCACTTGGCAGCGAGGGAGTGCTTGTCCCTATAGAAATTTCTATATAGAACCAGCTGCCTCTCCTTCCACTGGCAAGGGTGATGCACCCATCCCAGCCTTCTATCCATTTTCCACAAGTTCTTCCCCAACTGCACTGCCACTTGGTGGTGAACTTGCCCTATACGCTGTACAAGGTTCCTCACCCACTCATTATTTAAAACCACCGGATCCAAATCGGAGAGGAGGCTAGCGTCTATCCAAAATGCCTCGGGCAGCATCATCTTCTGCCCAGTCATCACCATGTGCGGCATGAAGCCATGAGACGCCACCATGCCTCTGAAGGCCATCAAAATTATCAGTAGCTTAGTATCCCAATCTTTGCCAGAGGAATGCACCACCTTCCGAAGCGCTTCCTTCAGAGAGCGGTTTGTCCTCTCGATTTGTCCTGAACTCTGAGGATGGTAGGCGATATGAAAGCGTTGGTGAATGCCCAGTGCCTTGCACAACTCCTGATTAACTTCACCCGTGAAGTGTACCCCTAAGTCTGAGTTAAGGTCACGTGACACTCCCCACCTTGCCCAGACATTGTTAAAGAGCAAGCGTGCTGCCGTGCTTGCCTTGTTGTTCCTACAAGGAAAAGCCTCAATTCACTTGCTGAATGGATCGATGACTGTTAAGCAATATTTGTTCCCACTTGGAGTGGTAGGCAGAGGGCCTATAAAGTCTATCTGAATGCGCAACCAGGGACCCTCAATGCGTTGATGCTGGATGGGTGCCTTGGGGCTGGAGGTGTCAGCATTGACCATGGCGCAGGCCAAGCAGTTGTCTACCCACTGGTCGACATCATGCTTGATCTGCAGCCACCACCCGGTTTCCCGAACCCTTTCCAGAGTCACACTTCGCCCTCGATGTCCCTGTTCATGCACAAACTGGATGATGTTGCTGCGGAGATCCTTGGGTACGATCTAGTGGTGCTGGCCACTGGCGTCAATAGCCCAATACACTCCATCTCCATCTAGTTGGGAGATCTGGAGTTAGCCAGACTCATCCGAGCCTTTCCTGGCCAATTCCAAAATCTCGGAGTCACCTTTCTGCAACACTCCCAGGTCGAACATGGGAGGGATTAACTGTTCCTTTGGATTAATATTAATAGTGAAGATGGGGGCCCATCGTCCTGCAAAGCAGCATCCCGTGCTATGGCGTCTGCCCTGATGTCCCAAATACACGTAGCCATGCCCTTTTTCTGGTGCCCTCCTACATGAGCAACCCACATAGGGGCGGTCCTTTCCTCAATCTGGACTGCAATCTGGACCCATTTCTTTAGATGGGCTATGGGTTTCCCATCGGATGTTTTTAGGTCATTTTGGAGCCAAATCGGTAACCAGACGCTGGCTGCTTTGGCAGTCCAATCGGAGCCCATATAGATGGCCGGGGGCAGTCAAGCGGTTCATGCTCTAAGATAGCCTTTAGAGCTTCTACTTCCACTGCGTGGCTGGAGCGTGGTCGGGCTTTCTCCTGTAGGGTGAAGGAGTCTGTGACCCAGATCACCACATAGCCTGGCCGTGGGCTACCATCCACTTGCATGGATGATCCGTCACAGAACCAACAAGCAAAGCCCTGTAACTGAGCTTCCTCAAGGGAGGCTCTCCATTCCACCGGCCACTGACTAGTATTCAAAGGTGGTAAGAGGCACTCATGCGTGGCTCCGGTCACAACTAGACCATATGGAGCTGGTGGATCCTGCAGTTGCTTTTGAAAATCCACCCCACGTGACACCAAGGAAATGGCCCACTTGGCAGTCTGGGTGTTAGACACCTGGCCATTCTGGACCTTTCCAGAAAGGATGTACTTAAGCGGTGTGTGGGGGGTCTGGACAATCACACGAGCGCCTCCAATCATAAACTCCCAGTGTGTTAGCACCCAGATCAGTGCGAGGCACGTTTTCTGCACGGAGTAAATTTAGTCTCGTGTGGGTCTAAATTCCTGGAGGCATATGCTACCACACGCTGAGTGCCGTTTTGTTGTTGCGACAGAACTGCTCCTATACTCTTATCCGAGGTGGCTAGTTGTATGAGGAACGGCTTGGCCATATTCAAGTGTGCAAGAGCTGGTGCTTTCATGAAGTCCTCCTTAAGCTGAGCAAACACCTGCTGTTGGGCCGGTCCCCAGTCCCACTGGGCATTTTTTTAGTAGGGCATACAGAAGCTTCGCTTTAGCTGCGAAGGACTCTATAAAGTCCCTAGAAAGTTGAATGTCCCCAGAAGAGAATGCAGGGAGTGCACATCCATGGGGGCTGGTAGCTTAGAGATTACTTCTATCCGCTGTGCATCGGGAGTGCGGCCTTCAGTGCCTAGGCAAAGCCCTAGGTACTTCACCTCAGTGGACACCAATTGGGCCTTTTCCTGGTTGGCTTTAAAGCCAGTGTTGTGGAGGATCCCTAACACCTCATGGGTGATATCCCTGGTCTTTTCCTCCAAATTAGAATGTATAAGAATATCATCCACATAGGACAGTGGTTCTCAACCTGTGGGTTCCCAGATGTTCGTGGACTTCAGCTCCCAGAAGCCCCAGCCACTATGGTCAATGCTCAGGGCTTCTGGGAGTTGAAGCCCAAACACATCTGGGGACCCACAGGTTGAGAACCACTGACGTAGAACAAGACGTGGGCCCTTGAAGCTGGCTGCAGCTTGTTCCACATCTTGACCACGTGTGCATGGCAAATGATCAGGCTGGAGTGGAAGCCCTGGGACGTGTGGTTAAACACATACTGCTGCCCCCTGAACGTGAAGACAAATTTGTACCAACACACCTTGTGTAATGGGATTGAATGGAACGCATTCGCCAAATCCAAAACATTGTAATATGTGGCTCCTGCTGCAATGGTGGACAGGATTTCATTATATTTAGCCATGACCGATGCCATGGGAGGGGTGACCACGTTCAGAGCTCTAAAACCTACGGTCATCCTCCATATCTTGCTGTCGGATTTCAGCACTGGCCATAAGGGCACACTGCAGATGGACTGCATAGGGGTGACTACGTCCCACTTGACAAGTCCCTCAATGGTCTTCTCTATGCCTTCCTCTGCTTCGGCTGGGTATTTGTATTGTTTCTGAGGCGGAGGATTCTGGCCTTCTATCAAGACACAGGCTCCCTTTACAGTCCCACACTCAATCTTATCTTTTATCCAGACCTCTGGGAAAGCTTTCACCCATGGGTCGCTGGTCACACAATGGACAGGGGCAGGAGTTTTGATGGCGGAACAATGGTGCATGGCCAAAATCTCTGCTGGTCCCTGATCTAACTGCCATAGAAACCTGTTCGCGTAGTCGACCGTGAGCTTGTTTCCCCAGAGAAAGCCGATGCCCAAAAGGCCATCGTCTTCTCCCCGGTTCTCGCAATCCCACAATTGGAACACCTCTATGGACATCAGGATGTCAGTCCAAGTGAACTTGGTGACCTCCCCCCCGCCATATCCAGAAAGCTGGACATGCTTGGGTGTAGGTTCACTGTGTTTCACAAGTTTGGGGTGCAGCACGTTAAGTGCTGCACCAGAGTCCACAAGCAGGGTGGCAGATTTTTTTTTCCCCTTGGTCCCAATGCCTGCCTTCACCCAGAACCTTCCTCACTTTCCCACTTCAACCTAGCCACAATGTTGCGGGGAAGCTTCCTGTACTGAGGGCACCCCTAGCCTTGCAGATCCAGGTTAGGGTAGCATCCAGCCGGAGGGGAGCCGTTGGTCATGGCCTGGACCAGCTGTTTACCACCCACCTGGAGCGGCTTCTCCAGTGCCTCAATCAGTTCGGAGGTGGGATGTTTGTGGAACTGGCTCATGTCCAGTCCGAACTTCCTAAGCATGGCCCAGATCTTTACTCTATCGGAAGAGTAAGTCTGAGCCATGGAGTCATAACTGCCAGATGTCTCCCTGGGAGCACTCAAGTCTGGGGTCTCTCTTGGGGCAGCAGGCGGGGGAGTAGAGTTCCCTGCCCTGCCAGGCTGGCCTCGGGAGTCCCTAGCCTGCCAGCATTGACTATCCTGTCTGGGAGGAGGGCGTGAGTTCCAATTCCCTTGCGGAATGGAATTCGGCGCCGTTTTCCTGTGCTGGGAGTGGGGCCCATAGTTCGGGATGTTACTTCAGCTCTGGGTTCCCAATTCCCAGGGTCCTTCCTGTGTGGCTTGGTGGGAGGTTTGAGAGAACCCTCCTCACGGAGCAGGTCGGAGACCCGCTAGAGGTTGTTCCCAAATTCCTCCCAGTTGGTGGTGGCCAGATCCACCAAACCAAGAGCCATTTTTGTCTCGTGATTAAGACCTCCATAAAGAAGCATCTTAAATTTGAGATGGTCAAAGTCGTAGCCATGGGCTGTCAGAGGGACCTTCTCAGCCAAAATGACGAGGAGCTGCTTCCATGCCACGTAAGCCTCAGGGTTCTCATGGGGACCCTGCTGCTCCATGACATAGAGCACGCTCGCACTTTGTCCGGGCCACAAAATCCTAACTACCTCCCTCATCCAGTCATGGGCCTCGAGCCTAACCAGGCCTTGAGCCACCACGGCCGATTTGAGAGTCGGGAGCTCTGCCGGGGACATGCAAAGCCAAGCCAGCTGGGTCAGGTCTTGGCCGTTGGTCATGGGATGGGAATGTATGACTGCATTCAGCCACATTATTCCCATGGATCTATTCAATGGACCCAGCTGGTCCACTATCACTTTTGCCTCAGTGGCACGGCAGGGGACCCTAGTCTCACTGACTTGTGTCTCCTGGGTCTCTGCCCTTTCTGAACTTCCTTCACCAAGGGGGCGTGGTCCATCTCATCATGGACTGAGTCTCAACCGAGTGGACTGGGACCCTAGAATCACTCCAGTGCGGATTATAGGGAAGGGTTGCCAGAGCATCCTCCGGCAAGGGCTCCCCAGAAAAGTCCTGGGCAAACATTGGGAGCAGCTCCGAGCACACAGCCGAGATCAAAGCCTTGCATGTGTGGAGCTAGTGCAGCACTCTGCTTAAGGCAAGCTGCGTGGCTGACAGCCTCTTGCTGTTCCTTCACCTGCCCTACCATGAATCTGGCTGCAGACCTGGCATGAGTAGCTCAGCCTCTAAGGCATGGGCCTTCTCTTCCCAAGTTTGAGCCAGCAAGGTGGCATCGCTAAGCTTCTGCGCGGAGGCCTGCATGACAGATGCGAACGTTACCTTGTCCGCACACAGTGCCTCCAGCGTGAAGGTGGGCAACTTCCTTCTCTGTTGCAGCTAACTTTTCTCTGGTCCCTACTGGGGCACTACTAACGTCTCTGGCCGTAAGCCAAAGTCCCCACGCGGCCAATGCATCCTTAGACGACCCGAATGGGTTCTTTGTCTTACGTGCCAGGGTGTATGCTTCACGGAGGGTAGCAAAGGGATCAGCCGTCCAGAAGATGGAGTCCTTCCAGGGGCATTTCCCCTTACTCAAAACCCATCTTTCTAGCTTGCCTTGGACCGCTTCCTCGCACATGAGGTCCTTAATGGTGGCCTTGCTGCTCTCAGCCATCTCGATAACTATGCAACTCAACTCACTAACACAGGCGGGACCAGGATCTGGAGTGACGGGTAGGATCACCTAGACCCCTGGGGGATTTCAATCAGTCGCTGAGCCTAGTTTCATGCTTGTCCGGGGGCCTCACAAACACATGGAGAGGGGTGGTGGAAGGAAGCTGAATCATTGATATCAAAAGGATATCTTTATGCTATCACCAAGGTGGCCTAGAAGCTGCAGTAACAATGTGATATCAGACAACAAAATTTAAAAGAAAGGATTCACTCATTTTTGCTTCCGTAACGAAGTGCCAACTTCACTCGGGAAGCCAGTTTTCTCTCCTAAACTCTCATGGTTAATCTTAAACTAATCCTACAGTATTAAAGGTCTCATAGAAGACAAAGGGATATTGCAGATGTTTTGAAAAAGAAATTCTTCCTTGCAGAGACTTGTTTTAAAGATGGATGAAACACCCTAAGTTTCGAAGTTTGGCATTCCCCAAGAGAAAAGTCTTTTGGGAACTTCTGGTCTGGTTTATGGCGCCATGACAGAGCTCTCTGTGCTGTCCAAGCAGGAGATCCCTCTCTCCTCTGGCGAGAGTTGACTCAGTAATGTACAGAGTTGACCAAGTTCCTTCATGGCACTGGGGGAATAAGTGGGGTTCTGGAGATCTTCGAATAGCTCCCTGGCTTTCATCCGGACCGAGGAAATGTGTGACGGATAGAAGCGGACGGGCGAAGAAGATCAAAACAGCCACCACCATTGGATGATGCTTCTAGCAACCAAGTGGCGCCCACAGACCTTTTAATTTAAAAACTTGGCTAAGAAGGTATATATTTACTTGTCTACAGATATCACCTCTGCCTATGGATTAGAGCCATCAGAAACTTGCTTTGGGGTAAGCGACCTGATCGCTTTTCGTGACTTTACTTTGGAGCTGTATTGATGTTTGGAATTTTGCAGAAAGGATACTTAATGCTATAATAACAGCGATTTACCTAAAAGACTCCACTCTATTAGATCTATAGTGGAGATTGAATAAAAACTAATATATAAGGAATAAGAAAGTTGATACTGCATCTTAAAACAGACTGAGCTGATATTGGGAGTTATAAGTTCCTAGAACCGGCGTGGGTGAAAACGTGGAGGAGACGGAGACTTTAGTGGCAATGACAGCAATTTCTTCAGCAAAAACTTAGTAGGACTAACTTGAAAACAAGAGACATTGAAAGCAGATATTTTCTCCCTTGGACTTTGGAATGAATCCCTTTGCATGATCTGAATTAACTTGATAATTAACTTGGGAAATTTAAGATGTTTAATCAGGACTCTTAGAAAAGACTATAAATGAATTGGTCTTGACAGTGGACTGTAAACTTGGCACGGATGACAGCGTTAGTGGCAAGAAGGAAAAATCACAGGGTAGTGACTTCTTAGAGAAGAGACATAAACGTTTGGACTACCTCCCTTCAAGTACCCAGCTCAACTACAGACTGAATCAAGAGGATAAGAGTCATATAAGAACTCTGGTCAAAGAGTTGGTAATCTAACCTGGTCTTCATTATAAAGCATTTGAGATCGCAAGAGACCTGTTGTTAATTCTAATTAATTGGTGGGTAATCTAAAAGGTAATTAATTTATGATCATGCTTAGTTTTATGTATAAAAATTGAATTCTGGTATTTTATGTGATAGAGTTGTGTTTCTAGAATTGTAAAGTAATATATCTTAATAGCTTGATAAAATAATAGAAAGGATTTGAAATACCCTATAAGCTTAAAAAGCATAAATGAATTAGTGATAAAAAAGTAATAATAAGGAATAGAATACTTGAGATATTTGTGATAAAATATATATAAATAGAAGGAATTAGATTAGAGTGAATATTTATATATTGTTATATTAATAATTGTGAAAAATATTTATATGATTCATTAAGTAAAAGAATGAATTGTCTTGATATGAATTTCTATTGAAGTAAGCGAATTGATTTAATGAGACTAGAATAATTGATTGTAACTGTTTAGAAGTAACTAATAACATAAGTTAATCTCATTAACAAAGACAATTGACTATTTTTCTGTTATAATCACTGAGGATATTATATATATTATATAAGTGACCCATTTTCTTAAGAAGAAAGAGTAAAAGGGAAAGAGGGGAGGGGAAAAAAAAGAAGAATTCATGAAGACAAGGAAAACTACTAAAGATACAAGTAGGGCAACAATCCAAAGAAAATCATCATGGGATCCAACAGCCAAACTAGAACAACCAAGATCAGAACATTTTTCAATACTCAAAAGAAATAAGGAGTATTAAACAAGATCTAACACAAGAAATGAAAGAACTTAAAATTGAAATAAAACATGAATTTAAAACAGAATTAAAAGGAATAAAATTGGCGCTAAAGGGACTTCAAGAGGGAATGAAATCAATAACAAATCGAGTAACAAATTTAGAAACTAAAATGGGAAAACTAGAAGAAACAGTCAATGATTTGACACAACAACAAGAACAACAACAAGATGAGAAAGCTCTAATAGAATTAAAAGCAAGGGAAAATTCAGTGAAAATAAGAGGGCTGACAGAACATAAAGAAGAGAATTTATATAAAAGATTAATTCCTGCTTTATCATCATTTTTGAGTTTGTCACAGGAAAAAACAGAATGGGAAGTGCATAGAATATTCAGAATAGAATCCAGGATCGCAAGAGAAAGAAATCTACCAAGAGACATCGTGGTGTATTTCACTCAGCAGAAAACCAGAGAAGATTTAATTCGGTGTAGCTTGGAAAAAAAATCTAATGATTGAAAATGAACAAGTATTTGTATATAAAGACATCCCTCCAAGGATTTTACAGAAAAGAAAAGATTATAGATTGATAACAGTCCTTTTAAAGAGACAAAACATTCATTATAGATGGAGAAAATTAGAAGGCCTCAGCTTCCAATTTAGAGGGAGAGTTATTAAAATAGAGACAATTCAGGAAGCTAAAGATTTTGTGAAAAAGTATGGTAAAGAGGACTGGAAGGAATATGCTAGAGAAGAAGCAAGAAGCAGCGAGAAGGTACACTCTGAAACAGATCAAAATAAAACTTCAGATCCAGAGGAAGGACGAGAGGAGGGAGCAGTCAGCGGAATGGATACTAACAGTGAGGAAGTGGAAGACCAATCAAGGAGAGACTATTTAGAAGAAGAAATTCTAAAAGAAGAATGTATAAGAAAATAAATATAATAAATAAACGACTCGGAAAAGGAATTGAAAATTTTATCCTGGAATGTGAAAGGAATATCAATTCCCCAGAAAAGAAGGAAAATCTTCCATTATTTGGGGGAAAAGAACTATGATATAGTGTGTTTACAAGAAATTAGAACAAAAAGAGAAAAGATTCACTTAATTAAAAATTAAAAATTGGGAAACGAATTCATATTTGTACCAAATAAGAAGAAATGGGAAATTGCATTTTATGTGAAAGCCAATATTCAAATGAGAGAAATACTCAGAGATACAGATGGAAGATACATAGCAATTGAAATAACATGGCAAGATCAAAAAATATTGTTAGTAGGAATATACAGCCCCAACAGCAAACACAAAAAATACTACAAGGAATTAAATAATAAAATTTCGGATCTCAATTATGATCGGATAGTGATATTAGGAGATTGGAATGGAGTAATTAATCCAAAATTGGACCAAAAATCAGAAAAAGCAATTAAAAAGAATCAAGGGAAACTTCTTCAAACATTTGACCAGATGGTAAATAACTTGGAATTGACAGACCCTTGGCAACATCTCTATGGAAATTCTAAGGACTATACTTTTTATTCAGAACCCCATAATTCACTTTCACGAATTGATATGTTCCTGGTTTCAAGAAATCTGATTAATAAAGTCTTTCAGATCACAATGCAATCACGCTTACTTTAAGAGATAATGCTAAACGAGCATTTAATTGGAGATTAAACTAAAGACTTCTACAAGAGGAAAAGATACTGATGAAGGCCAAAGAGGTAATAAAGAAATACTTTGAAGAAAGTTTAAATAAAGGAACGGATGTAAAAATGGCATGGGATGCTGCCAAGGCTGTTTGTAGAGGATTTTTTATACAGCAGAGTGCAGAAATAAATAAAAAAAGGAAACAGAATTTACAGTGGATAAACGAAGAGCTGAAGAGTAAAGAAAAAATCCTTAATGAAAAACCAAGAGACAAATCTTTGCAACATGAAATAAAAATATTGAAAAAACTGGAGACACAAATCAATACAGAACTGAACAACAAATTGTTTTATACTTGACAGAAGACTTTTCAATGGGCCAATAAAGCAGGCAAATGGCTTGCACTAAGACTGAAAAAGAGGAGAGAAAAAACAATGATCACCAAAATTAAACATGAAGAAACTATATATACGGATTTGACAAAGATTAAAAAACTCTTTATGAATTATTATTTGGAACTATACAAACTACAAGGAGTAAATGAAGATAAGATCAAGACTTACCTATCACAACAAAATATTAAAATGATATCAGATAGACATAGAGAAATTCTGAATGCCCCAATAACATTGAAGGAAATAACTCAAGCTATCCATAGAGCTAAAACTGGGAAAGCACCGGGGCCAGACGGTTTCCCGATATCTTTTTATAAAACTTTTCATCTTCAGATTTTACCAACTTTACATGAAATTATGAATAAAGCACTAGAAGAAAATATACCAAATTCATGGAAAGAGGCAGAAATAACATTATTATAAAAGGAAGGAAGAGACCCTCGGAAAGTAAAAACTATAGGTCAATATCATTATTAAATACAGTTTATAAACTATTTGTATCAGTATTGACCTATAGGTTAAAAGAAGTGCTTCGTGATTTAATCCCAGAAGAACAAGTGGGTTTTATCCCAGGAAGACAAATAAGCGACAATATAAGAAACATAATAAACATAACAGAGTTATGTGAGAAGTATCCTCAGAAGAAACTACTTGCGGTCTTCCTGGATATTGAAAAAGCCTTTGATACGGTAAATTGGGAATTTATGTTGAATGTATGTGAGAGAACAAATATATACAAATCAATCAGTGCAAATCAAAATAAATGGGAAAAATCTGAAAGACTGAACATTCAGAGGGGTACAAGACAAGGTTGCCCCTTATCACCTCTTTTGTTTTTTTTTTGTCATTGAAGTATTGATAGAAAATATTAGAGGCAATCCAAAAATAAAAGGAATTAAATTAAAAGGATGCGAATATAAAATCAGAGCGTTTACAGATGACTTAGTGGTAACCTTAGAAAACCATGAAAATAGCTTAAAAGAATTAAAAATGACTCTTCAAGCATTTGGAAAGTACTCTGGTTTGAAGGTGAATGAAGAAAAAACAAATTTCCTGACAAAAACATCCCATTAGAAGAAGAAAAGCAAATTCAGCAAATATCGGGATATAAAATTGTTAAAAAGGTTAAATATCTGGGTATTGAACTGACAAAAAAAAACACAGAGTTATTTAAAAATAATTATGCATTACTGTGGAAAAATATCCAAAAAGAATTTAAAAATTGGAATAATCTTAATCTTTCCCTGCTAGGTAGAATTGCTGCAATTAAAATGTCAGTCTTGCCTAAATTTTTATTCCTGTTTCAAACAGTGCCTATCATTCATAATGATAAAGTCATTTCTGTATGGGTAAGAGAGATAAATAAATTTATTTGGTGGGGGTGGGGAGCCCAGAATAAAACTAAAAACTCTCCAGGATTCAAAAGAAAGAGGTGGTTTGGGCCTCCCCAATTTAGTGTTGTATTATCATGCATGCTGTATGAAGTGGATAGGAGATTGGATAAAACTGGAAAAGATGAAACTACTAAATCTGGAAGGGGTAGATTTATGGTCGAGTTGGCATTATTATATATGGTTTAACAAAGCAAAACCAAATAGAAAATTTAACACACACTATGTGAGGAAGGCCTCACTAATGGTGGTGAGAAAATACTTCCCAAGAAGCTGTCAAAAAATACCTTGATGGATCTCCCTCCATGAATCCTACTACAAAAAAGAAAACATTTTATTTAACAAATGGATTAAATATGAAGATTTGGTAGAAATTCAGAATGAACAAATAACAATTAGGTCCCAACAAGCAGTGATTGAAGACAGAATAAACTGTCATTGGCTTCTTTACAGACAATTAAGAGAAAAATTAAAGACTGATTTAAATTTGAATGAATATCAAGTGAAAGAAGAAGAAGTAACAGTAATATTGACAACAGAAAAATCGAAGCATATCTCTGATATATATAAAATTTTGCTGAAATGGGACACAGAGGAAGAACAAGTCAAAATACTAATGATAACATGGGTGCAAAATATTTCACGTCCGATCCCTCTAGAGCAATGGGAAAAAATTTGGAATAAAAGAATGAAATATACAGCATGCCAGGATGTTAAAGAAAATTTATATAAAATGATATACAGGTGGTATCTTACACCTGAACACCTATCAAAGATATACCAGAATTGCTCAAATAAATGCCAGAAATGCGAGAAAGAAATAGGGATATTTTATCATCAATGGTGGCAATGTAATACAATTAAAAAATTCTGGATTACAAAACATACTCAAATAGAGGAAATTTTAGGAATTCAGTTTGAAATGTCCCTGGAAACATATTACTCGGGGGCAAGTTTGAGTGAAAGGAAAGTCAAGAATGTATGTATATATATAATTATATATATGAAGAAATGATGTGGTATAAGATCTTGAATGTAAGTTATGCCTGAGTGTTTTATTGAATTTTAATAAAAACTAAAAAGGAAAAGTCTTCTGGAAAGATCTTTCCTTCAAACATGTGAAAGGGACGGTGGTCTGATTTGAATGGTACTGCCGAGAGTTCATTGTTACTGCGAGAGAGAAGCCCTATCCTGGGGTCTACAATTTTTAATATTAAAATATAGCTCTGTATGCCAGAGAGGTCCCCCAAAAGGGAACGTAGGCAGGCACAGCTGAAAGACTGACAACAGTAAAATTCCCATCACGTAGGCCCAGGAAAGACTCCAGAAAAACAAATCCACAATAAACAAAAGGTCCTCAGGCCTGAGACGCTGACTTGAGAGGATTAACGTGTGTGTCTCAAGTTGAGCAAATATTCCATCAGGCGGGGACCAGAATTCACACCACAACACCTCCAAAAATGGGAGACTTTGGCAACACCCAATAATCCTATCACTCAAAGGAAATTACCAATGTAAAGCTTTGTGTTCACTGCAACTCCCCTTGTTCTCCCCGGGAAAGGATTAGCCCTCCAGGTACTTTTTCCCCTACAAATAGTCCCGGCTTTTGAGTGGTTCTTTGGATCGCTACCAGTCACCCCACTGGACCGTCACTCCGTTCGTTGAGCAATCCCCTCAGCCCCCTCAGTGCTGAGCCCCACTTCTTGGCTGCCTTCTCAGACTCAGGCTTCAGGACAAGGTGCAGTATTACCCCAACAACATCCCTTTAATACTCCCGCTGTCCAATTTCCTCTCTTTTTCTTCTTAATAGCTCTTGGGTGCATGTGTGCGAGAGTGCGTTGGTGTGTAAGACTTATATTTAATAAAATCATTTATTAGACATTTTGTTTGGTTTTTGGCTTGGCCAAAAAACTGGGGGAAAAGACCCCGCTAGGTTACCCTGCCTCTTGCAGTGCTCTGACTAGTTTCCATTCCCCCTCAAGTGGAGCACAGTGAAGTGTCCCCCTCCGGGACCCCCGAAATTAGGGTAACATTATCCTGCAACTGTCTTCCCCTCCTTCATTCCACTTGGATTGCATGCCACCAGTCTTACCAAGTACAACACAATCACACACACACCTCTGACAGACTTATTAATGTGGAGCACAATTCACTAGAGATCACCTGTACAAACTCCACTGAAATTTATGAGAGCTATGTGAAAATGAACAGGATTTCTCCCTGACCATTTTAATGGAATGTCCTGGGTTGTGCCCTACAATGTACCCATTTTTCACCATTCTCCCAATGGTAATTTTTTTAAAATACTTCCTGATAGACAAAAGATAAGGAGAAAAGGGGCGAGTGGATGTAAAAAGGCTTTGTAAAGAAGTGTTTATTTGCCAGAGCCTTTGTTAACTGACATATGCCTGTGTTCAGATTGGGAGAAATGGATTGCAGACTATCATATTAGACTCTTTAGGCCAGAGTCCTTGTTGGCTCTGGGCCCATCTGGATGAGAAAGGCAAAATGAGAAGAGCAATGAAATGTTATTCTCCAGGCAGTAGAGACCTCCATCAAACCCTTGGGAAAATATACAACCAGAGATTATCTGACATCATGTAATAACATAACCTTTTGAAGATTTACCTGTTAGTTAACTGTTAGGGAAACAGGGAAAAAATGCCTGATGCAAAATACCCGTGACTTTTTTCAGATATAATTGATGACTACAGATTGCTGAAAGATATACAGGCAAAATAGCATTTTGATGATTTAGTAGCTGGCCTTTGAAGAAATTAAGAATGTTGTCTTGCCCATTGCAAAAATGGTTTGAGTTAAATTAGTGGTGGTGTCATTAATCTCTATAAAGTGGGCAGGCCTAATAGCCCAATAGAATTAAAGAACACCTTGCAACTCATATAGGACAATAACACCACTAAAAACCAGAGAGAAACAAGTCCTCTGAGTGGCTTCTCCCATACACAATTTGTGAGGGGAAACTCCTGCTAAAAGCTCAGCCATCCTGTGGAGGAAAGACACCAGAGATTCTCAGGAATAACTAACAGGACACAAGTAAGTATAAATTGCTGTTGTTGTATGCCTTCAAGTCATTTCTGATTTATGGTGACCCTAAGGCAAATCTATCATGGGGTGTTCAGGGGCTGGGAGCGTGTGTAAATTACTTGCATCTATTTACAAGTGGCTCAGATGGCTTTCTCCCATGCAGCAAAGACTATCAGCCATCATATGCTGGGATTCTCGTCAGAATATATTGTCTGAACCTGGCCAGTTCTTGCATGTGATGAAGACTATAGAGTGACCACTCTTCCAGCAAACTTGGAAAAGTGCCAAATGTTTCATTGCACTTGAGTGAAATTCACAGTGTGAGAGGGCAAGTCAGCTGGCTGAACCCACCATAATCTTATTTAAATGAAGAAGCTAAGAGTTGTTGACATTTGCATAGACTCATAGAACCATACAGCCAGAAGAAACCACAAGGGCCATTGAGTCCAGCCCCCTGGCACACAGGAATACAGTCAGAGCATTCCAGACAGACACCATCTGTTTAAAAACCTCCAAAGAAGGAGACTCCACCACATTCCAAGGCAGCGTATTCCACTGTAAAACTGCTCTTACCATCAGGAAGTTCTTCCTAACTTCTAGGTGGAATCTCTTTTCCTTAAGTTTGAAGCCATTGCTCCATGTCCTAGTCTCTGGAGCAGCAGCAAATAAGTTTGCTCCATTCCCCATATGACATTCTTATAAATATTTAAACATAGCTATCATGTCTTAACCTTCTCTTTTCCAAGCTAAATATACCCAGCTCCCTAAGGTGCTCCTCATGGGGCATGGTTTCCAGGCCTTTTACCATTTTGGTCACCTTCTTCTGGACATGTTCCAGCTTGTCAATATCCATCTTGAATTGTGGTGCCCAGAAGTGGGCACAGTGGCCCTTTCCGCACCTTACCTTTTTTCAGTGCTGGGGTGTGGGGATCATGCAAACAGCCTCCAGTGAGAGGCTCTTGCGTCCCCGCTGCTTCAGCTCCACACGAGCTGCCTGCTCCCAAGCAGGCAGTGCGAGAGCCCCACTTCTTCCTTCTGCAACACAGCCTAGGAGTTTCCCAGGCTGTGTTGGGGCAGGAAGCACGACCACTGCGGCTCTGGAGGCTCCGCACACATGTCAAGTGTGTGTGGGGCCCTGGAGCAATGCACAATTGCACACCATTTTTGGCTGAAAGCCAAAAATGAAAAAGTGCACGAGTGGCGCCTGCCCTACCCTGGAGCCTTGTGCAATTGTGAGTGCTTTGTGCAAATCGCTCCTCACAATCGCATGACACTCGAGGGACCTTTCGCATGGCAAATGCCATGCAAAAGAGCCAGTGTTCTAGATGAGGTCTGACCAAAGCAGAACAGAGTGGTACTGTTAATTCCCTTGAGCTAGACACTATACTCCTATTGATGCAGCCTAGAATCATATTGGCTTTTTTTGCTGCTGGATCACACTGCTTACTCACGTTCAGCTTGTGGTCTACTAAGACTTCTAGATCCTTTCACACGTACTGAGGTCAAGCCAGGTGTCACACATACTATATTTGTGCATTTCATTCTTTCTTTTCAATGTGTCTACTGGTCACATATTGTAAGACATGGTCAAAGTAGATTAATGTCACGTTCTTACTCTTGAGTTTTTGTCAGTACATAACTGGGACTTGTGCTAGTTTCAGTTATGTATTGGCAAAAATACTGTACCCTGTGTTCTGAGCATTCTGCAGCACTAATACTATTGAAAACACGGCAAGTCATAGATTCTTACATGCAATATTTGACGATTTCAGGTAGGTGCTTTCCATGGACCAAAAAAATCCCCCCAAAAAACCATAAACACCATGGAGTGAAAAAAGACAGTTCATTTGAAATAAATACCTTCACACACACACCCAAAAAAGCACATATTGATCTAACAAAATGCTGACATTTTACCTATTGCAAATCCTACAATGTGTTTCCATTGTATACCACTCCTTTTCTGTATACATCCATTGCCTTGGCGAGAATAATTCTAAACATAAACAAAGATCAAAGTTCAAAAACTCTTTTACAGTAGGACTGGGAGAAGAGTGAAGTGATGGTAACACTTCCAAAGTCCTGCCAACTTGTAAAGACTGTCAAGAAGTGGTGAAATGCAGACATATAATTCTTCCCTTACTAATTTGTTGTTGTTGTTGCTGCTGTTTTTAGATATCCCCCATTGGAGCCAGTGGGAGTAATTCTTTTTGGGAGCGTTAGATTTGAATGGAGGAGAATCCTGGGAACTCCTCAGTAAGCCAAGGACCTATTTACTTTTTTTAAGATATAAAAATTAGGCAGGGCAAGAAAGGTACCTCCCACTCCAGAAAATTCTTGTTTTTCAGGAAATGATGTAAGAAAGCAGATATAACAATGTCTGATTGTCAGTAGGTTGCTCTCATTGGAAGGGACGTAGAATCAGTCAACACACTGGGATCAGAACTTACACACAAACTTGATAACCAGGACTGTAATCGTACACACCTTCTCTCTGGACACATACACACACACATGATAGATGAGTGATTTTTTAAAAAATGTGTTTCAATCAGTTAAATCTCCCTGTCTTTTTGAACCTTCATTTCCTGCTCTCCTTATGAAAGGAACTATCAATCCTGCATGTTTTGGCAACAATTGCCTGTCCTGTAATACTAGGTAGAGAGCACTAATAGTTTGTCATTCTTCGGACGCAGACCAGTATGGCGAAAAGGGTTGCCATCATTGGAGCTGGTGCCAGTGGTCTGACTGCCATTAAATGCTGCTTGGAGGAGGGTCTTCAGCCAACCTGCTTTGAGAGAAGTGAAGATATTGGGGGGCTGTGGAGGTTCCAGGTAAGTCAACTTCTCACTTATTTGTACATAGGCAAGACAAGAAGCTGCAGCAGCAATACAAGGGTACCATATTTCACCATCCAAGCAGAGAACATGTCATATTTTCTGCTTTGTCCGAATGTTTAACCAGATGCTTAAGTATTTGTGGGGGTGGGGAGAGACTGCCAATGCTCTCACTGTAAGGTTATTCACGTTTATTCTAGACCTTCCAACTACTTACTTCATGTGTCCTAAAGCACCCCCTATAGTCTAGCCCATGCCCCCTCTCTGTGCTGGCACCACTTCCACTTCTCCTAGACCTACTAGTTACCACTACAAAACCAGATGTGATCATGAACCTATCAGTCATATGTCAGATTTTGAGAAATTTCATGCTAAAAATACTGATATGTGCTTTGCCTTGACATTTATTGCTTTAAAAACATTGCTTAGAATTGACAAATTCAGCAGTGTCTAAATATGTGTGTTTATTTGTGGAGCAACAATCTGAAGTCAATCAAGTACCTCTAAGTTTCTGTTTGCCAACCATTTCAGAACTAAAAGGTAATACACGTTCACTAATGCCAAGGTTATTCAGCTGGGTAGAAATACTGAACATGCTATGAGTTATTCTTTTGATCTTACTGGGTTCCCTGGTCTACTAGATTTTGCAGATTTAAGAACAAGCTATGCCACTTTGCTATTCTTGTTATAAATTTGGCAATTTCCCACAGGAGTGTGATACTGAGGGACAAGCCAGCATTTACAAATCTTTGACCATTAACACTTCAAAAGAGATGATGTGTTACAGTGATTTTCCTATTCCTGAAGATTACCCAAATTACATGCACAACAGCAAAGTAATGGAGTATTTCAGGATGTATGCAAACCACTTTGACTTACTCAGATACATACATTTAAAGGTAAGACCTCATTACTTGCTTAATTTTGCAACACCAGCTACAACAGTGGACAGGCTACCAGTTGTATTCTGCAAATACACAGAAAGTCTTTCTCTGTGCCACAGCATCCTACAAAGATGATGTTAAGTGGCAAAGGTTCTAGATGGGAGGGAACAAAGTTGGCAGAAAGTTTTAACATCCACAAAGCAAGTGGTGTGGCCTTGTTCTTTTAGAGCCACATGATAATCTTTGGACCTTTCCTCATCAAGACCAAGCCTCTCATTAAACAGAATAGCACTTTTATCTCAGGTAGGAGACCATGAAAAATGGCAGAAGAAGGCCAAACTCTTAATCCCCATCCATCTTCTTGTTGCACCTGCTGAACTCACGCCTCAGTTACTTGTTCATGCTCTACTGCTAGCAGCAGCTGCTACTGCTACTGCTTTTGTGATGCTGTTATTCAACAGTACTAGAGCGCTGCCATCATTTTCCCTATTCTGGCCAATCATGCTCCTGCAAAGATCCCTGAAGCAGAGGCCTACAGAGAAGGGTATCTTGATAGCTACACTGGGGAAAGGATCCTCTGCTCAGAGCTAGACTTTCTAGTTGAAGTGGACAGGAGCACACCTCTGCTGCTACTCCTTTTCTGTGTGTTTCTCACTTTCCTGCAATGATATCAAATAGAGTATGAACTTTGTTTATTCAAGAAAGCAAGAAGCAGAACACCAGTTAAGTCAAGCTGAAATTTTAACAAGACTTGTTCTGGATATCGCTGCAATACTTTAATATGGCTAATGCAAATATTTTGTTTGTCTATACAGTGTCTTCAGTCACTACAACAAAGTAGGGATGATACAGGCTTTCTTAGGGGCCAGATCATCCACAGTGATGAGAGGGCTCTGGAAATGCCAGGAGCACCCACCCCCCACCCCGACACGCACACACAACAGAAAACAGAAAATATTTTTCTCACTGAGAATCATAGGCCATTTCCACATTAGACTATTATAGTGCTATTATTCCACTTTCAACATCCTATGGAATCCTGGGGTTTGCAGTTTAGGGAGGGGCCTCAAAGGAACCCCAGGATTCCATAGGATGTTGAAGGTGGAATAATAGCACTATAACACTCTAGGGTGGAAATCTTCACTAGACTATTACCTTGTTTTAAACTGGCACATTTTTTACGTAGAGGGCTAGGAAGTATAGAAGAACATTCAGTCACACAAGTTCCCACCTACAGCCTGGAATAATACAAGAAAAAAATTGAGAAAAAACACCTAGACGTTTCTAGATATTCAGTAACAGGTCCTTTTTCAAATCCATTCAAGATAACATCTTAGCAGAGAACCTCTCATCTGTCTAAAGTTCCACATGTTTCTCTTGTGTCTTTGTGACTGTGATTTCATTTCCCTGCTCACTTCCCTGCTCTGGGTAATCTGCATAAAGACAAACCTAAAACTTCTTATTTAAAGACCTGTGTCTGCAGAATAAATAAATGCCCAGATTTCCACATCACTGGCCAATGGGAAGTTGTCACAGAAATCTGTGGAAAGCAAGAGGCTGCCCTTTTTGATGCTGTGCTGGTCTGCACTGGTCACCATATTGATCCTTACTTCCCTGTGGATTCATTTCCTGGTAAGTGGCTGTGATAAAAGTTTTGTAAACTGCTTGTTGACTTTGTGAACCCATTTTTAAGTAAAATTCACAGAACAGGAATATTTCAGGTAATTATGAGGGGTGGCTGGGTGCCAGTTTGCTATAGTGTGTTGTGTTGTTTTTCTGTGTGAACACTACATACGTGTGGCTTTTCCCCCAATACTTTTTGACATTGGCCTCATCCACCACTGGCACACGTCACTTGGAAGAGTATATATGGTGAATTGACAGAAAAGATATCCTGTGTGGAAGTCCCCTAATCATGGAATGGTCTCCATGGGCAATCTTAACTGCTCTGACTTGGTCCTCTTTTAAGCATCAGGAGAAGTCTGTTCTCTTTTCTAAGACTTTTTACTTGAGTTGGTATTTCTGCTGTTCATTTCAACACTTGAAGTGCGACTTTCATGTGCATGCATGTTTTAGGTGACCTTTTGGGTGGATAACTTTGTAAATAGTACATGGTTTTAAACATTATGCTACATTATATTACACATTATACTATGCTATTATACATAGTATTCACTATATTTTATGTCCCAAGAGTTAGAACTCAGGATGAGACTTCCCATGACATAGCACAACCATAAGCCTTGCCTATTGCTTTTTATATTCTTTCAATAAATTTATGAATGTGGATTACAATACCATTTCATTTTTCTAAAAAGCACAATTAATGCAATTTGGCTACAAAACAAAAGAAGCTTGCTTTGCACTGAAATCTTAACCATTTGGCAACAAGTTGAGTTTCTTCTTGCTGGAGAGCCTGCCATAACTAGGGCAGCTCAAAAAACTATGTGTATAAAAGACTGCTGATTTCTTTTTATGTTTTAAAAAGAAAGGCATGCCTAGCATCAGAAATATGTCTTCTTTTTCTTGTTCACCTTCTTCACAGGTATTGAGAAGTTTAAGGGGGAAATTATTCACAGTCGGGAATATAAACATCCTGAAAAATTCCAGGACCAGCAAGTTCTTGTCATAGGTTTGGGAAATTCTGGTGCAGATATCTCTGTGGACCTCAGCCATGTCACTAAACAGGTTGAGCTTATTTAACCACTATTATTCCATCAATTGTTAAGTTGAACTAACTTAAGAATTAAATTCCATTGGGCATCTATCCAAATCTCCAAACCAATGAAACAGGCCTTTTTTCTCCAGTGGGGGCTTATCTTATGAATACTTACTTGAAAGTAACTCCCACTTTAGTCCCAGGGACCTGAGACTGATCTGTATGTTACATGGACTTTCACAATTCTTTTACCCACGCCCTTTCCGCATGGCATTTGCTATGCGAAAGGGCACCTAGAGCGTCACGCGATTGTGAGGAGCAATCTGCATGACACACTCATGATCGCGTGACGCTCCAAGGGCTGGCAGGCACCGATCGCACACCTTTTCATTTTTGGCTTGAAGCCGAAAATGGTGTGTGATCGTGCATTGCTCCCTGGCCCCGCATGCACTTACCTGGTGTGCAGAGCCTCCGGAGCCATGGCGGTTGCACTTCCTGCCCCAGCGCAGCCTGGGAAACTCCAGGCTGCACTGCAGAAGGAAGAGGCAGGGCTCTCGCGCAAACAGGCAGCTCGTGTGGAGCTGAAGCAGCAGGGACGCGAGAGCCTCTCACTGGAAGCTGCTCGCGCGATCCCTGCACCCCAGCGCCTGAAAAAGGTAAAGTGTGGAAAGGGCCCCAGATATGAAGTTTGGAAAGGAGGATTCCTGTTTCTCATTGCCTTTTTTCCTGATCAGAAGCAACATTTTCCCCCAGTTGCTTTACACACACAAGGAAAAAATTTGCTACTGGAATCCACATTTCCCCCCTAGAGAATTAATAAAAACGTGATTTCCCCAATTATAGTCAGAAGCAATACAACCATTCTGCCACTGCACCACCTGATAATTCTGCACTCTCATTCTGATGCACCCTTAGATGCACCATTAGTAAATTGTATCTGCTGGAAAGTTTAGTGTACAGCAGCTAATAAACTTGGTGGCTTTTCCTTTGTAACTTGTTCTCTTTCTCCCTGGCCTAGGTCTTTCTCAGCACCAGAACTGGCACCTGGGTGGTAAATCGTGTCTCTGATGATGGCTACCCCTTGGATGTGGTGCATTTCACACGTTTCAAAAACCTTCTTCGCCATCTGCTTCCCACAGCTTTGGTAAATCTGTGGGGAGAGAAAAAGCTGAACACGAGGTTTAACCATGAGAATTATGGTATTAAGCCCCAGCACAGGTAAGGCAGAATTTTTTAATACTCTGAGATTGGTAATGGGAAGAAAATCAGCAAGTCAGATTTAAAATGCTAAATCATTTAAGAGCAAATACGGAAAGACAAGCCATCCAGTATAAGCTACTACACTGCAAGTCTCTGCCTAGTTAATCCAAATTCAGAAACTGAAAGAGTTTGATTCCCTCCTTTATAAATATGCAGGCTACTCATTCTTTTTAAATCAATTATTCCTTTCCTGCTACTCCTAGGGTAAAAATCTTCAGCACTAGAAATCTTAAGCCAGCAGCTCTCATGGCTTCTGAGATCTTACCAGGCATTGGCCACACACTTTCAAACATGTATCTATAATGGTAAAAAAGAAGCTTGCAAGCAAGCAAGCAAGCAAGGAAACAGGCAAGCAAGCAACTGGATCTTGAATCTTGTACTGTACCCCATGTCCTCTCACACTCAGAACTCAAGCATCCACCCAATAGTGCTATATAGAGCCCTGGTGGCGCAGTGGTTAAATGCCAGTACTGCAACCACAAGGTTGTGAGTTCGATCCTGCCAGGCTCTAAGGTTGACTCAGCCTTCCATCCTTTCGCAGGTCGGTAAAATGAGTACCCAGCTTGTTGGGGGCAATTAGCTAAAATACATTGTAAACCGCTTAGATAACACTAGTTGATAGGCGGTATAGAAATAAATGCTATTGCTGTTGCTATATGGCAAGATGGGATACCAGAAACATTCATAGAATCTCCCCTGGAATTTACAGTTACTCTTTTTTTCAGAGTGCAATTTTGTGATAATGCGTAGCTGTGAAAGGAAGACTAAAATGTTTGTGGAGCATATCCAACATGTAGTATGCAGAGAAAATAGACCAATGTGCATACACTTCCTGAATCATAGTCCTAAAATAAATTTGATCTCCTGCAGCTCAGGATAGCTTTTAGGGAGTCAAACAAGTAGATAGATATTTGAGGGCCGGGGAAGAAATGAAAAATTCTAAATACAGTCATCCTTCCACATTCGCTAGGGTTAGGGGCACAGGACCCCCATGAAAGTGAAAAAACACTGAATAACTCTAGGCTCTCCCAAACAATACTTAACATACACACGAAAAAGTATGATCAACCTATTCAACCTACTATGGATTCCTTTGAGGCATCAGGGTTCCTTCATAAGGCAGAAGAGGGTGGCTGGTGGGGCTTACTGCCACCTCCACTGCTGCCCCACACCATTTTTAATAAGGACTTACAAGCCTTGCTCGCAGTTTCTCAGTCATATGAGGTTTGCAGTCCCTATTAAAAATGGCGTAGGGAGGCAGCAAAGGTGATAGCAAATAATCCATGTATAATCAAACATGCAATCTGCAAACATGGAGGGCTGACTGTAATGCACTGGTTTACAAATATTTGGTAACTTGTTTCTTCATTGTGGTTATCTCTTATTAAACATTCAGAATAATAAAAAGATCTGTAGTGTCACAGATACTACCAAATGTATTACAGCATACATTTGCATTGTTCTGAACCATACTAGTTGCAATATGGCCCATAACAGGCAGAATAGCAGAGTAGCTGTTGTTGTTGTTTTTAACCAAGTGAGACCAAAAGGTCAAACTAAAATAATAAATAGGTTATCATTCAACAGAGAGCCAGGGTGGTCTAGTGGTTTGAGTGTTGGACTACCACTCTGGAGACCAGTGTTTGATTCCCTGCCTGACCATGGAAACCCATTGTGGGTACATCACACACTCTCAGCCTCAGAAAACCCTGTAATAGGTCCCCTTTAGGGTCACTATAAGCCAGAAATGGCTTGAAGGTACACACAACACACACATACACACACACACACACACACACACACGCGTCAACTATGCAAAGAATCACAAAGAACAAAGACTGGAAACGAATAAGGTTTGGCTACCATACATGTACTTGGGAGGTGTAATTGGCATTAATTTTTTAACATCAAGTTCTAACGGGAAGAAAGGCTCAGCTACTACCAGAGTTATGCCATTTTAATGTCAAAAATCAGCATGGAATAAGATTTGGTTGTTGTGCATTCTTCAAGGAGTGTTTCAAAAAGGAGGGTACTTTTTTGAAAGAAGCTAAGCTACTGCCTTGTATGCAAAACCTCATTTGGTCTTGTTGGTGTCTTTGTTGCCTTCAGCAGAACTGTTCACTGTCTCCTGCTTCAATCCTTTTATGACAGACCTGTCAACAGAGAACTTTTTTTCACAGTGAAAAATTAGGTCTACTTTGCACAGTATAGCAGATACACTTTAACTGCCATGGCTGCAACCCACAGAATCCGGGAATTTGTAGTCTAATAAGGTATTAAGAATTCTCTAGTCCACTCCTCTCAACTATAGCACTAGAGTTCTCTGACAGAATCCCCCATGAAACTGTAAATCCCAAGATACCAGGAACCAGGTCAGTTAAAGTGTGGTCAAAGTGCTGTAATAATGCAGTGTGGATACACCCAGATACTCCTGGTGGTGGTGGTAGTAACATTCTGGGAACAATCTTGTAGTGATGGCAGGTAGACCAGACCCCTACATGCTCTTTTTTTTCTTTTAGGAGCATCATACCTCACATTCAAATATGTAGGGAGAGGGAGAGAGTGAAATAGCAATGATCTTGACTTTCTCTCACATACAAAGCCAGAAGCAGCTCATAGAGTTATCTCTTTTTTGGCTGACAGCTGGCTCAGCTTTCACATTGAGTGGAGCTGATTTTTCCCTACTTAGAAAAAGTGTGCACACCCAGTTTTGTTTTGTTTTGTAATAGATAAGCCTTTCTCTTTAAAATTCCACCTGAAAAACGACAAAGACAACTTCTAACAACCTGTCATTCTCCTCAGACAGAATGAAGTTCATGTCATGCTTTCTCCATGCCATGCGATTGTATATGGGGTGTGGAAAATGTGTGTATATGTAGGGTGTGTTGTGTATGACTGGGATGAATGGAAATATTACAGAAAGTTCTTAGAGACTCAAGATGTTACTAAATGATTGGCATTGTTTACTGGCTGGGGCAGTAAATAGCATTTAACCAGCCTAGCTAAAAAACCATTTTTTGTGTGTGTTCAAGTGATAGCAATCAATGGGTGATTTACTAGAATTAGCCTATAGGTTACTAGGATAGGGAATGTGGCTAGAATATCAAAAGACATGGCAAGAAATTCAAAGGATCAAAGTAGCTAACAGAGAGGGGCTAGTTCAGCAAAAGAAAATAACCTAGAAGTTGGAGGCAGCATGACCTGGAGAAATTACCAATGGCCATCTTGCATGGAGGGTAATGAATTATTGTGTTTTACCATATAACTAGATGGGTGATGCAGATTATTGAATCCAGAAACAGTTGTTAAGTGGCCTTTAGTGTTCCAGTAAACATCAGGGACAGTTGACCTGTGTTTTCTTGAGAGGCACAGAGTAGCAGGACACAACAATGAAAATGCTGCAGGCTGCTATAGGGAAAACAGAGGTATCTGCAGGTCACATTTGCTGAGGTGACTTTGGCTCAGCTACTCCAAGTATACTACAGTAAACAGTATGCTACCCTAGTCTGGCTGCAGTCAAGCCCACCTGTGTGTTGTGAAAGCAATAGTTTCTTCCTTCTCTCTGTAGATTTGCCTCCATCTCCAATTCCTTCCTGTTTCCATTCTGTCATTTTTTTTTCAGCTCAATAGGATGGGGATCTCCCTGTCACATTCAGGCACTTTTTGCACCTTACCTGGTGCTGCTGGAGTCACGCAAGGAGTGCGTGAAAAGCCTTCTCTGGGAGGGAATCGTGTCCCCTGTGTTTCCCTCTGCACCAGCTCCATGCTGGATGGAAGGAAGCATGATAGCTCTGCCCCATCCTTCTGCAGCGCAGCTGGGTACTTTCCCAGGCTGCGTTGGGGGAGGAAGTGTGGCCATCGCACTTCCTGACATTCCACACACGAGGTAAGTGCAGAGGGATACAGGAGGAATGCGCAACCACGCATTATTTTCAAGAAAAAACTGAATATGATATACTGCACGATTGCTGCAGGATCACTACAGGAGTGATGTGCGATCGTGAGAATGTCATGTGGAACCATCCTCGCAATTTCACGTCACTCCCGTGGCCATTTCGCGTTCAAAGTCATGTGTGGAAAGGGCCTCAGTAAAGCACTATATACATGGATGGTGCTAAAATTAATAAATAAATACTTTAACAATAAAAAAGGAACTTCTGCAGGTACTATATGTAATCCTCTATGGGGGAAAAACTCATGTGGATCATGTCTTACCTAATTCTCTAATTAATATGTAAAATGCAAAAGCAAATTTCAATATTTACTCTTTTTTGAAATGTTGACACAATTCTCTAATTAAAAAAATACAAATATAGTGAAAAATTCATAAAAATACAGTTGGTGAAAAACCTATAAACACACTTTAAATTGGGGACAACTGCTTGCAAAACAATTGTTAGTCAGAATTCTGTACAAAAGTGTACATTGTAGGAGACATCTGGGCAGCTTTTAAAAATCACAAACTGATGTATGGAATGAAAAGAATAAGAAAGAATTGAGAGAAACTGAAAAGTCATCTTCTCCTACCTATCTATTTAAATATGTATGATGTGTTTTCTTCTTTATGTTGTAGGTTTCTCAGTAGATACCCAATTGCAGCTGATGACCTTCCCAATGCCATCATTGCAGGCAGAGTGCTAATGAAGCCAAACATCAAGGAATTCATGGAGAGAGGTGTTATTTTTGAAGATGGCAGCAGAGAGGAAAACATAGATATTGTGATTTTTGCTACAGGATACAGCTACTCCTTCCCCTTCATTGAGGAAGGAGTCATGCAGACAAGTGCAAACCATATTCCACTGTATAAATTTGTCTTTCCACCACATTTGGAAAAGCCCACTCTAGCCATCATTGGCCTCCTCCAACCTTTGGGAGCCATCATGCCAATATCAGAGCTCCAAGCTCGCTGGGCCACCAGAGTCTTCAAGGGTAAGGACTCCAGGGGATTTTTGAGCTACTGCTATGGTTGACCTGAAGCTTGAGCTGGTACCTAAAAAGTACCTAAAAACAAAAGAGTTAGGAAGGAATGCATATAGGAAAGTGATTTATAGCCTTAGCACACATTTGAACAAATATCTAACTGTAAAAGTATTCATAATGCCATAGTGAAAATAAGACACTAAAAGGACAGATATGTATGCTTTTGAGTGCTGTGTTAAATCATGACAGGGACAATTATTTTCAGAAAATATGGTATACCTTGCTTGTTCAGAGGTGGGCTTTGCATGTACATGGTGTGACAATCACTGGAGGCATATAATTGGTATGAAGAAGGTTGTAATCCCAGATTCAGTTTCTGGCTTCTCTAGCAAAGCTTCTGAGCCAAGAGATGACTCTGTAGGAAAGATGCTCAAATTGCAGTCTAGTCCTCTTCTTCCATCCATTCCAGTCAATGCCACAATTGGCTGTATGTTTGCTAACTCCTGTCGGTGCTAAATCATTAAGCAGATTTTTTTTTCAGGCTTGATCAAACTGCCTTCAGAGGATATGATGATGGCTGACATTGCAAAGAAGGTGAAATATAATAAGAAACGGTAGGAAACCATTTTCACACACTAACAGATAGTAAAGCGTATTTCTCTGGAGATTTAGGAGTCCCTAATTTAGTTTCTGATGTTGAACTAATATATTAGAAATCTTCCTTGTTCCATGTCTGCACTTCCAGTTTTTCATATAGAAGATTGTGAAGATATGACTTGCCACAATTTTTAATTCCTTTGTTTGTGTGTTTCTGTGCTGTTGAAGGGCATATGCACATTGCTAGGAGGCTACAAAAGAGCCATTCTGATACAATTATATTTTCAGCCAAGAATTTGCATATGTGTGAGCCAATTGGGATGGCAAAATAGGAAACCTCAGCTCCAATGCTGTCTACTTCTACTTGGAGTGGCAGCTGTAGTAACTGTGCATCAGGTTGGCCAATTATGATCTAGGAAGGAGAGCCCATATATTCCCTCTTCTGTGCCATGTCCTTCTTGTCTTCTTGTTGGTGGCATCATTTAGTATTAAATATTCATCATGGTCCTTAAATAAACTTTGCTTGCTGCTTTTGTTAATACTTAAATATTATAGTACTATAGCTAGAATACTGCAGATGATTTTTTTTAAGGGCAATGGTTTGCCCGTCCCATGCAAGTGGGAACTAAATAAACATGTTTTCCTGATCTAGGGAATTTAATCCATCTTTTGATGTGTAACAGCTGCCATTTTACTAAAGTAATGAGAGCCTTTTACTAAGACAATTTGGAGCCATTTTACCCTTTCAATTAGGAAGACAGGGAGGCAGAGAGAGCAGTGAGCTGAGGCTGAAGCATTCTTGGAGTTCAGTTGTCTTTGGGGATACAATACAGAACTAATGGTGTTGTGGCCAAGAAAGAGGCGAAAACCAGGTTTCAGGGAAAAATCAAAAAGCCAGTTTTATTACAATACCTTGCGCAAGGGGCAACAGTTATTTCAGAACTGTTGTGTCGATTAATTGAGGTAGCATCACTATATACCTTTTGCCTTCTGTGTCAGCAATCATTCATTTTACTTAGCCCGCCCATCACTGGAGAAAAAGATCTTTGGTTAACTTTCCATTACATCATTGACTGGCATACACGTGTACAGAAGAGAACAAAAGGTTAGTTTAGAAGATGATACAAAATTATGGTAGGGAGTATAGTGCCTCCCTGTAAATTCCCAGACCTTTTGCAAGGCCATTCTATAAAATTTGAGATAAGACAGACATCTGCAATTTACTCAGAGGCACAATTCAATTCGCTTATTTTTCCTATTCAGGTGGTATTGGATTTAACCCCTTCATTCCCCCTTCATGCTAAATTCAAACTACTTTGCAATTTCAAGCATGTACTATTTTACTTCCTTATAACACAAATAATATATAACAGCAAACTACATAGCAGCATAAGGATTCATTAACACACATTACACTTACACGCTGTTCCCAATAACGGAGGGGGTCTGATTTGTGCGTAGAGAGGTTAGCGTCCTGGTGTAACCCCAGCAGAAATCTAGCCCCAATCTTCTCTCCTCAGGAGTTGCTGGGTCTGGTGTACATTTTGGCGGCTTCCGGAGCGTCAAATGTATCACCTAGCCCAATTCTTCTGACCCCTCTTTTCTGCAACCACCAGTTAGGCATACACATCAACTTCCTTCTTCCATTGACTTGAGCATTACAGATTAAAAAACAACACTTTTAACATGCAGAGTAAAGACTGGCAGATTTAGGAAAGCCATTATGTTAGTACAAAGTACTCTTGCTTACTGTGCCTTTTCCCATATTTACTTAGGGAACTCAATTTTATCCACATGCCTGCAGACCATTAGAATGATCTTCTAATATTGTATACTTCAAAATGCATTTTCCCTTCTTTTGCATTCAACTCATTTACATAATAACAACAGGTTGTATTTTACCAAAATGCTGAGTACCCCCTCACAACTGAAGAGATAGTTTCATGCTGGGCTGACAGCCAACAACGCACCTGCCTTACATGAAAACCAATTCCCTCCATGGGGATCATGTGTTGTCATGTACCTGTTGCTTTTATTGTGAATCCTTTTCATTTTTGGCCAGCCACACTATATCAATTCATGCACTGAGTGAAAAGTGATAATCCCAGGAGATGAACCATATACCTATTTGCCATTGTAAAAACTGGTTGCTTTCCAGAACTGACTATGGAGGACCAACCCCCCTTTTGTCACACAACTCAATAAAACCAATACTATAACTGAAAGGAAATTAACATTAAGACATTTCCCTGGGCATACCTGTTTGCCATATACACATCTCTTCCAATCCCTAGTGGTAAAATAGGTAAACCAAACTTCCTGCCCTTCCTATACCTGTCTCAATCTATTGTTTTCCACATTCAAGATCTGATCATGCATGTGTCCCTAGTTTAGCATCTTGGCCACCTTTACCACAGTGGGGGGGTTGTCATTACCACCTGATAGGTCCCCACCCATGTCTCCTGGTTTGAGAGGGTGTGCCTGTGCTTGTAGGGAAAGAAACCCCTATTTTAACATTTTTCCCTTGTCGTACTCAGAGCTTTCCCTAACACACTAACTCTTTCCTGTAGAGTTATTTTCCCCTTTAATCCATCCAAAAGGGCTTTTGCTGAAAGGTGACAACTTCATGACTCTGTGAAGTATATATTGCATCTTCTTTTTCCCATCATGATGGGGCTCTGGGAAAAACAAAAACACTCCTGGTTTCTCTGTTGTGGGCTGCACATGGAATGAGAATGAAAGGTTTTTATAAAATGGGCTCAGAAGATGAATGTGGTATCATGCCGCTTGTCCTGTGCTGGCATCCAGTCCAAAAACATAGCCAGGGCTGTTTTTGGACCATACACGTTGAACTCCTGTGTCTCCAGGATTTTGTTTCACCTTCTCCAGTTTCCTTAAATTCCGAGGTCTGCAGGTACAATGTGACTCCTCTGGGTGATTCCTAGAACAGTGTTTAATCTTTGATGATCTTGTGGACAAATGCAGGTCTGTTGTTTGAGCCTGTATGGTGTGTGGGCTTTTTCAGGGCTGTTGTCGGCCTGTTAGCTGTCTCACAGCTTGCATCTCTTTTCCTGCTCTGCCTTCTTCAGCCAGAGTCCCTCAACTGCAACTCCACTTCCAAACTGGAGGGGCGCTCTATCGCCTCTCAGAAATGCTCCCTTATTTCTCCCTCCCAACTCAGAGGTGCGCCGTCACCTCTTCTCCCAGCTTGCTCGTAGGGGTGCTCCATCACCTCCTCCATCCCGCTAGGACTGCGCCAGGGAGCCTTTCCAGTTTTCCATCTTATCGGGAACTGGTGAGGGGGCGCTACTTTGCAGTTCTGACTCGGCCCTTTCCGTATTCTCCATGCTTCTGCTGCCAACGTTTCTCACCAGAATGGCACAACTCTGAATCCTTACCCTTTGCAGTTTATGGGGTGAGGAAAAAGATTTTTCCTCTTAACTGCTGACCACTGACATTATTCATGGAGCTCTGCTGTCGTCTTCCACAAAAGGATTCTCACCATACATCACCTCTCACTTGGTCCCTGCTGTCTTCTTCCACATATCCACCACATATCCACATCCTTCTCTGACTGTCTTCACCATCTGTCCAGATTTTTCTCACCTATGCCTCTTCTGCCCACACTGGGCACATTGGCACACTCCCAGAGACCCTCTTCCTCTTCTGGGTTTTCCTCCACCTTCTCATCTTCCAACCTCTACTCATTTTGGATTTTTACAAAAACTTACAGCTCCCAGTATTCACAAGCGGTCTCCCATCCAAGTACTAACCAGGCCCGACCCTGCTTAGCTTCCGAGATCAGACGATATCGGGCGTGTTCAGGGTGGTATGGCCGTAGGCAGCCAAGCCACTCCCCTTGCCCTCTTCAGTCCCTTGCAGCTCCTGGACTCTTGGCTGCCCTGCTAGCTTTTTCTGTCAGCCACTTAGTTCTGCTGCATTTTATTTCCTCTTCCGCCTGGTTCTAAATTCCAAACATCAGACGAACTAGGAAGGGAGGGGTGAACCCCCCCTTCCGAAACTGACTCCTCTGTTCCTGCTACTTTTGTCGGCTGCATCCTCTCAGCCTCCGCTCCATCCGCCGCCTCCATTCGCCCCCGCCATCTGCCCTCCCTCCTTGGCTGGCACCTCAGCTGGTGGGGGGCTGTTGTTTCACATCGCTTCTCCTCCAGGAAGCCTCTTGATGCTGGCAGCGGCTCTCACTCCTTATTGCTGGTATTATTGCTCCCCCCCTCTGTCCCCTCAGGGGAAGGACAGGCAAACAGGCATGCAGAAAGGATCCGGTGGGGGTGGAGCGTGGTTGTCTCCTAAAGAGCTGCCGCTCCAAGGCCTCTGTGGGGGCTCTCTGTTCTTTTTCATTGGAATTCCCAAGGGTTCTTGGGGGAAACTGTTCAGGTACTACAATTCCCATGTGTTCAAGATTCCTGTGTCAACTGCTTCTCCAAAAACTCATTGTCAGATAGAGTTTTACAGCTTTTTAAGTCCATCATTCCTGAACTTTCCCAACCTAGGCCTCTTCCTCCTGCCTGGCTCGCCATTCCTCATGTTGGATTTATTCTCCTCCACTCCTCAGTAGTGTACAAGGTCAAAAGCAACTATTGACAATCCTGCAGTTAGAGACATGTGAGGCCATGATTCTGGAGCAAAGTTCTATTACTTAGTAGGTCTGACATGGTGAAGGGTGTGTATTGATAACTCTGAACTCACTGGTAGTCCCCTCTGACTGCTGAGCATCAACTACCAGCTGATCTTCTTGATTCTTGGGGAACCTGCATATTTATCTCCGAAGGGGAGGAAGTACCGGGGGGGCCTTGTGTTTCCACAGACTGTTGATTGATGAAGGGATTCATTGAGCTTCCCAGTAATATCTTTCCCCTTGGGTCGTTTGTGTTGAGCTGACAGCTCATTAAATATTCACTGGAGTTTTCGTTCTCCCTTTTCTGAGACATGAGAGATTTTTACTAGGAAACAGACTTTGCTTCTAGCATTAAAAGGGGAGAAACTGCCTTCTCTTTTTTTCTTTCTTTCAACAGGGAGGGGTGGGGGGAATTCCTGGTGGGTGCAGAGTTCCTCTTTTTCTTTTTCCCCTTCTTTCTTTCCTTTCAAATGCAGCTTTTTAAAAAAAAAAACAATAGACTCTGCGCTAAGCTCTGCCCCTTGTGTTACCTTGCTGTAAAGGTGTTGCAAAAGTCTAGAGGAGAATCTTTTCCAACTCCTGGCATGTCTCCATGCAACACCTTAAAGGCTTATTATTTTTTTTCATTAACTCTCTGACTTTATTTCTGCTATTCCAAAACCTCTTAGCTAAATAAACTTCTAGCCCAAAATCAGTGTCTTGCTTTTACCAACCAGGCAAAAAACTCTTAAAATACATCCCTTCTAAACCCTTTTGAATGTTAATTCCGGCCCATTAAATCTCCATCAAGGGGGTCAGATTTTGGGCCTAGAAATCCCCTTATTTCCTTTTAACATGGAACAAAGGGATCCCTTTCCAGTTAATTGTAACATTTTCCCACTGCCTGAATTGCAAAATCAGGGTTCTTCCTTACACCTAAGAGAAAACAATGAGACTCTGCATTGCTTCCTCACTATTTCTCATTAACACCTGAGGTTTTTGCACTGACTTTTATTTCTACCATTTCCCAGCCTCTGGCTGAGTTAACTTCTCTGGCTTAAAACAACAGAGAGCCCAAGAAGGAGGGGCTTCAGGAAATGGCTTCGAAAACTTGAGAGAGGAAACAAACCATTTTTTTCTCTTTACACTACAACGGTAATAGTAAGTTTCCACTGAATCCTCCTTTAAATTCTTTTTGAAATTCTTTATCATACACTCTTAAGGGGGTCTGCCGACTTTTCCCCCTCCCATTTCCTCCCAAGTTCCAGACAAGACACAATGAATGGATTTGACGCACGGGTAAGGGTCCCGTGCGCCCACACAAAGGGTTTTTACTGCAGTCACTCCAGCACTGACTTGGCCACCCGGACAAACACGGCATGACGCAAGAACTGCAATGCTGCAAGCATTTCACACACACATCTTTCAGTCAGACAAACAACCTCCCATCTGGCCCATTAAACCACAACTGAGACGTCTCATTTATTATTCCGCCATACCAAGAGTTTTCGGGGTTTCTCTCTCCACCGTCGAGAGGTACTCAGCCGAATACTCGGGGAGTGATCAGATCCCCCCTTCCCCCTCCCAAACATGAGGGGGGTCTACTCACCAGAGGGCCATGGGAGGCTTGATTTTCCCGCTGTAGCCCGAGGTCCTTTTACTGGATCGCTGTCACCAGGGATGCCACCACTCCCCAACCAAACCTCTTCGACAAAAAGGTCGAGGGCGCCCTGGGTTTTGTCAAGGGGGGGCCGCAATCCCCCACGTCCAAACGTCCGTCAAGGCGGACAGAATAGTCCCTTTTCCCCCCGGATTCCCGGCCAATGCACCAGAAATGTTGTGGCCAAGAAAGAGGCGAAAACCAGGTTTCAGGGAAAAATCAAAAAGCCAGTTTTATTACAATACCTTGCGCAAGGGGCAACAGTTATTTCAGAACTGTTGTGTCGATTAATTGAGGTAGCATCACTATATACCTTTTGCCTTCTATGTCAGCAATCATTCATTTACTTAGCCCGCCCATCACTGGAGAAAAAGATCTTTGGTTAACTTTCCATTACATCATTGACTGGCATACACGTGTACAGAAGAGAACAAAAGGTTAGTTTAGAAGATGATACAAAATTATGGTAGGGAGTATAGTGCCTCCCTGTAAATTCCCAGACCTTTTGCAAGGCCATTCTATAAAATTTGAGATAAGACAGACATCTGCAATTTACTCAGAGGCACAATTCAATTCGCTTATTTTTCCTATTCAAGTGGTATTGGATTTAACCCCTTCAATGGCATTGTGACCTTCTAGGACAGAATCTGTTTACCATTATGGTCTGTCTGTTTAGTTGTAAAAAAAGCTACATTTATCAAGATGAAATTAGTATCCAGCATTCTCTCACCCACAGGAGAATAAATTGCTTGGTGTTTAATTCCCTGAAACTTCTCACCACACCTTAAAGGGGTTTGTTACAAAATTGGAGAGTATAGGTAGAGTTGGGTGATGTGAAACTAGGCAGAAGTGAGTCTTTGGAATGCTAAGCTATCTTCAGGGCCAAATTCATGTCACTTATCTCTTGTCCTTAGGTATGTTCCAAGTCAGCACATCTTCCTACAAGTGCAATATGTCGATTACATGGATGAATTGGCTTCCCTCTCAGGAGTAAAACCCAACCTACTGAATCTCTGCCTGAGGGATCCAAGGCTGGCTTGGGAAGTCTTTTTTGGGCCCTGTTCACCTATGCAGTTCCGTCTGACTGGGCCTGGGAAATGGGAAGGAGCCAGAAATGCCATCCTAACCCAGAAAGAAAGGATTGTCAGGGCCACAAAGACACGAGCCCTGCAACCACACACTGGTAGCAATGCCACTTCTGTTCTCATTAAAGTGCTTGGCTGTTTTGCTCTCTTTGCTGTCATGTTAGCTTTCCTATAATTTAGGCTAGCTGCACCCAGAGAATGATGTCTCCTGCTCAGTCTCTTGGACTTGCCCTCTTTGAGGCTGCTCTTCTATGCACAAATCACCTTTGCATGTTGCTGGGGTAACTGGGGTATTCTCTTTGCCTTCTTGTTCTTGTGACCTTTTGTTTAGTGACCATAGCAAACATTGATAGCAAATTTATAAACTCTGAAGAGAACCAGAAGCTGGTATTTTCTTAGTTCAAGAACTCCTGTATTGATGTGGACTTATTAAACAACTTGGAGGTGAATCAAACAATTCCCACATTTTTTTTTCATGTTTCACACACAAGATAACATTTGCACTTCAATGAGGGTAACACCTCTGTCACCACACATTCTTGCATAGGAATTGCATCCCTTTTCAATGCAATTCCTTGCCTTGCTTCCTATTTGGCTCTCCCTTCCTTTAGAACTGTTACTGTTACAAATTACTTCCAGATATAGGCTTGTTTTTGTCTTAAAAAGCAAAATATCTTTTTTTCTTGGGGTGGAAGAAACCTACACCCTATTTTATTAACTTTTTTGCTATCTTATTTTCCTGCAAACAGATATGCTTTTATTTGGCACAGCCTTTACAGAGCATATTCTAAGATGCTTCAAAAAGACATCAACATCTTCTTCAATTACAGAGGAATAATTGTGTAAATTCGTAAAAAATTAGGAACTAGCCTGCAAGCAGTTTTTATATGCTGACATGTGTTAGTGTGTTAGGCTTTCTACTTCTGCAGCAGTTTTAAGTTTCTTAGTACATGCCTTTATTTTATTCTTAGTAATAAAACATTGAGACCCAGCATGGTGTAATGGTTTGAGAATTGGACTATGACTCTGGAGACCAGAATCTGAATTCCCACTCACTCATGGAAAGCCAGTGGGTGTCTTGGGCACTCTTTTAACCTCAGGGAAAGACAAAGGAAAAATGCCCTCTGAACAAATCTTGCCAAGAAACCCCCGTGATAAGTTTGCCTTAGGGTCTCCATGATTTGGAAATAAAGGCACACAACAGCAACAGACCAATAAATAAATAAATAAATAAATAAATTACAGCATGCTGAATGGATTCCAGTGAATGTTATTAAAGTGTATGCAATGAAAAATAATCACCAAATTATGAGCAACAAAATATTTGAAAGGATATCATATCGAAGAAGAATCAGGCTTGTTTTCCACTGCTCCAGAGACTAGGACAAGGAGCAATAGATTCAAACTACAGGAAAAGAGATTCCACCTGAACCTCAGGAAGAACTTCCTCATGTCAGAGGTGTTTGGCTGTGGAATATGCTGCCTGGAAGTGTGGTGGAGTTTCCTCCTTTGGAGGTTTTTAAGCAGAGGCTGGATGACCATATGTTGGGAATGCTTTGATAGAGGTTCCTGAACAGCAATGGGCCGGACTGGATGACCCCTGTGGTCTCTTCCAACTCTATGATTCTGTGATTCTGAAAACATTTTTCTGTTCTTCCACTACTTTGACTCCAGTAATTTAGAAAACAGGAGAAAATCACATGGTGCTGTGTAGTCTCTAGTGACCTGGAAATTACATAGTTCAAATATCCTTGTTTTATTAATTAATCAATATAAAAATGCTCCTATATTTTCCATACAATGCTATCCAAATATCCAAAGCAGCAAACAAAATAAAATAATACAAAAATCAACAATAAAAAGCTGAAATAATTCATAGTAAATATACTGCCCACTCTGGCAGTATTGTATCCTCTCAGGCTTGATATTGGAGCACCTGCAAGAACTCCGTGCAAGCATTTGATATGACAAGCTCTGATGAATGAATCTAGATGTTTCATTCATCTTACCAACCCTGGTTCCACCCCTTCCCACAAAGGAGGACCCTTAAAAGGACATGTCTTTGGCCTGAAGCCTAGCATGACACCCTCTCTAGAGAACTCATGGCAGGCACAATGCTGGCTCTAGCTCTACAATAGTGTGCCCTCCATATACACCAGGGTTCCATTCCAGGAGATCCCATGAAAAACAAAAGATGTGAATGCTTGCATTCCATTCTTTTCAATGGACACAATGTGAGCATGGAACAGCAACTGGTGTGCTGCTAATTTAAGTATGGGGATGCAATGCTTTGCAGGAGATGGAGACCACATATGCAGAGGTTGTAGTAAGGGTGGGCAGACTGTCTCTGAAAACAGTGTATTGATGTGAATATTGTGCCTGGCACAAAGTTTTAAGCCCAGGTCCCACTGATACTGGCCCAGATTCATGGATTTCAAGCTAAGATATCCCTGGCCATTTTCGTACTAGCCTGTTATAATATTATTCCACTTTCAACATCCTATGCAATCCTGGGGCTTGCAGTTTAGGGAGGGTCCTTAAAGGCCCAGGATTCCATAGGATGAAATATAAGAGGCTAGTGCAGAAACGTCCTCTATCTCTCCAGCATCATCTGATTTGTTGGCATCATCTGATTCTTCAACCTTTTCAAACAAAACAGATTTTCAGCATATGATGAAATGATTCTAACTGCAACACATATCCAAGATTCAGGGAGATGTTTATCTTAAGATTAGCTCATTTTACTGTGAAACCCTGCTCTTCCAACCACTTCCTGTTGCCATTTTAAAAGGCATTACAGGGGGAAAAGGAGGCATGTGGGGGTAATAGTGGGTTTCTAAGGAGTTATGTGGGTGGGTGACCAAGTAAATTCACATCATTTTTGTTAAATTGGGAGACTGGGGCTTTGCAGAGCTTCAGAGGCATTGGCTGCACTCTCCCAAACCTGCAATGCAATAGCAAAGGGTCACTGTGGCTACTATCCCTGGCCAGAAGTGGCATAGCTGATATGCAAGCCAAAACAAGTAGAAGGCACTCTTGTCCACTGTAACCATTCAGGCTATAAGTGATCTCATTCAAACACAACTAAAGTTAGGGGATCTCTGCCTAGTTTTCTCACTTTTAAACTTGTAGTTCATTTGATGCAAACCAAACACCCTAATTCATGAATTACCATTTCAAGGGTAGAATACCCTAAAGGCACCAGAACCTGTCTGATCTTGGAAGCTAAATGGAGCCAGTCCTGGTTTGCACTTGGAGGCTCTAATTCAAAGGCTATATTTTAGAGGAAAGAACTGGTATAAGCACTTCTGAGCATTCCTTGTCTAACAAAGCCCGATGAAATTAATGGGGTGGCCATAAGTCGACAGGTGACTTGACACACACACACACAGTCATCCACAGCACTGTTCTCTTAACACGTTAAGAGAGCAGTTATATTTTCGTTCAAGCTGTAAGAGGTATTCGATCAGTCCCTTAAAGATATTCAGAAAGTCTAATAGCCAATTCAGGAAAAATAGATGTTATCAGAAAGGAATCGAGTCATATTTCTTTTTAAATGATTTCTTCCATTCATGGATAATGAAAAATGTGAGCATTGTATCATCCCATGAAAGGAAGGGTGTTCCCAAATGGCACTATTGAAATTGACAGTATTAAAGCTATATGAAATATTTAACACCTTTCTATCCTGTCTTTCATGGAATTTGATCTGATCAGTTTTCCAAGTTTAAAATACTAAAATGACTACACAGTTATAGTGCTACCATTCCCCATAGACTGCTGTGTGGAATATTGCAGTTTGTAGTTTGGTGAGACACCAGAGATCTTTGTCTGAGAATTCTAAATACCCCTCCCTGAACTGCAAATCTTACAGTTCCATTGAATGTTGCTATGGCAATAAGATCATCAACTATGAAGTGAGAAAGGACCCCAGGATTGAAAAAAAGACTAATTCTAACCTGAGCACTATAAAAATTATAGAAATTGAAAGCCACTCTACATACCTGCAGCCTTTTTCTTGCTGTTACTGTAGTTTCAGAATTTGGAGGATTAAAAAATGGCAGCTTCCTGTCATTTGTTGGGTAGGACCAGCTGCAGAAGCTGACCACGCCCACAGCCCACCCTCCGCTGACCATCAATTCACATTGGTGCAAATGTACGTATCTGCACCACTGCGAAAGTACGAATCGTGCGATCTGGAAAATTGGAAAACCAGTTTCTTCCATTTTTCAAATAGCACGCTCTACCACCACTCAGGGGCGCATTTAGTTGGAATTACATGTGGAACGAAGGTAAATAAACCGAACCTAGTCTGCTCCAAGGTGAAAGAAGACCTCCATTACAAGATGCGTTGGCCCACATTAATTACTGCATGCGGAAAGGGCCTAAGTAATAGATAGTATCAGATAACCCACCAGAGGCATTCTTGCCATCAATAGAAAAACTCACAGCCAAACGAGGCAGCAGGCTAACAGTCTTTATTGCAGGCAGTAAATCAAGCAAAGGCGATTAAGTCACAGCGCAGCGAGCCATCTCTAACAGAGTAGAGAAAAAGGGACAAGATGCACAGCCTGTTCAGAGACCGTGTTTTTAAGTATACATGTTCAACAACAAGGAGCTTTTCCAAACCATAACATGAGCCCACAGCTGCAAGAATCAGACGGCCTTGGCACATTCAGCTTTCACATGGGAACCGCTCTATATAGCTAGTCTAAACAACTACAAGCAGCTTTGCTTTCTCACCCTCTGGTGGTGGGAAAATGTGGAGCCAGGAGTAACAACACATCTCGTATTGTGACACTCCCCTACTCCTTGCATAACATTTTCAGCCACCATGCACTGGAGACTCCATTACCCCCAGTTTGCTAACGTGTTGACCAAATGCATTAGCAGGAAGTGGTTTAGTAAACACATCAGCTACGTTTTCTTCTGAAGACACATAGGTAAGGGACACTTTTCCTTCTCGTACATATTGTTTCACATTGTGAAATTTGATGTCAATGTGGTTTGATCGAGAAGACACCTGGTCAGACACTGCCATTTGAATGCAGGCTTGTGAATCACAACATATTTGTATTGGCAATGGCACAGACACATGCAGGTCTTGTAGTAACTGCAAAAACCAAACCAACTCAGTACAGAGTGCAGATAGGCTTACAAATTCTGCCTCTGCAGTTGATAAAGCAAGACAAGACTGTTTTTTAGACTTCCAGTCGATTGTTACACCACTGTATTTGACAAGAAAACCAGTTGTGCTTTTGCGGTCCACAATATCCTCAGCAAAATCACTGTCTGATGAACAGACAAGGTTTGGCATCTGATCAGGACAAATGCTTAGACAATAATCAAGGGAACCTTTTAGGTACCTTAGTACCCTTTTCACACCCTGCCAATGATACTGCGTTGGCTTAGCACACGCTCTGCCCAAAATGTTGACACTTAGAGCAATGTCAGGCCGGCTGGTACCAGCTAAGTACAAAAGGCTTCCAATGACAGACTGATACAGGTGTATATCAAATAATAATGCCTCACAGGTATTTTTCAGAAAACCTGGCACCATTGGAGTTTGTACCGGTTTGCAGTCAGACATTTGACACAATTCTAACAATTTTACAATTTTTTGTTTCTGACACAGCAGAATACCATTTTCAGTTCTCTGTACTTCAATTCCAAGAAAGTTCTGTACTAGGCCTAGGTTTTTCACCTGAAACTTTTTCCCCAGCTCTTTCTCAAACACTTGTGCTTGTTTTTGTGTAGCACTGACGAAGCACAGATCATCCACATATGCAAGGAGAATTTCCAAACTCTCCCCTTTCCCCCGAACATACACACAGGGATCAGCAAGGCTTTGTTTGAACCCGCACCCTAGCAGGGCATTGTGTAAACAAATATTCCAACACCTGGCAGATTGCCGTAACCCATAAAGCGATTTCTTCAAAAACCAAACTTGACTTTTTCTCCCCTCAACTACAAACCCATCAGGCTGAAGCATGTACACTTCTTCCTCCAAATCAGCATTGAGGTAGGCAGTGGAAATGTCAAAGTGTGTGAGAACAGCTTTTTTCTGAGCTGCTATGGAAAACACCAACCTGATGGACTGTGCTTTCACAGTCGGGGAGTAGATCTGATCCAGATCACTGATGTCTTGCAAGAACCCGCGTGCCACTAGGCGCGCTTTATATTTCACATGTCCATCAGCAGTGGGTTTCAACTTGTAGACCCATTTGCTGTCAGTTGGCTTCACACCCTTGGGCAAATCACAAAGAGAATACACATCATGCTGAATAATGGAATCTATTTCACTCTGCATTGCATCCCACCAGGGTTCTGCCTGTTGCTCAGGCATTTTCACAACATCAGCAAAGCACTGAGGCTCACAGTTTACAGCACACACACGAACTGCAAGAGACTCAGGGGAAAAACGTTTAGGTGGAATGCCTTTCGTTTTTCTTTGAGACCGTCTGGGGATGGGACGATCCTGCAAAGGCTTGTCCCTGTCCTCAGCACTGCAAGACCTCTTCACTGAGCCCTCGCGTTCTCTCTCCCCTGTGCAAGACCCTCGCACATCACTTACAGCTCTTCTCCTCCACGTGCCTCTCTCCTCTTATGTTTTGACCCTTGAGGAACTGGGAGCGGAGGTTGGGAGTGGAGCAGAGACTGAAGGCTGTACTGGCTGAGAAGCTGGCAGACCAGCCACAGGGAGAAAAACTTCAGACGCTGCCTGGACACGCAACCAATTAGCGTGTTCCTCAAAAGAGGGATTTCTAGACACCACACAGGAATTGCCACCAGCATAAAAACGATACCCTTTGCAGTTGGGCTCATAGCCAACAAAACGCATACGCTGGGCCTTAGGCTCCCCCTTCCTTCTTTGCCCCTTGGGGATGTGCACCCAAGCAAAACTCCCAAAAACTCTAAGATGTGCAATGGAAGGTTGTTTACCAAACAAACATTCATAGGGAGTAGCATTAACCACAGAACTCCACAGCCTGTTATGTATGTAACAGGCAGTCAGAATTGCCTCACCCCAAAAACTCAGAGGCAGATCTGCATCAAGCAGCAAACTATGCATTTGAGTCTGCAGAACCCCTGCATTCCGCTCAGCCACTCCATTTTGATGAGGAGAATAGCTGGCAGTCGTTCTGTGAACAATACCTTGTTTTTTGATCCATTGTTGCAAGTTCTCCGACAGGAATTCCATTCCTCTGTCGGTTTGAAGCTTTTGCAGGGAATAACCAAATTGCCTTTCAACCAAGGAACACCAGTTCTTGAGAACTTGACACACATCAGACTTTTGTTTCAACAAATAGCAGAAAATGAACCTGCTAAAATCGTCTACGAGAATGACGAAATATCTAGCTCCCCCTAGGGAGGGTTTACTCATAGGACCCACAATATCACAGTGTACCAACTGAAATGGGGCGGTTGGTACACGAAAACTAACCCTCGGTGCTGGGAGTTGTTTAGATTTAGCTTGCTTGCAAATAGCACAGTCAAGAAAAACATTACAAGGCTTCAAAGTACACCCTTTACAACAACCAGCAAGCCTCTTTAACACAGGAAAGCTGGCATGCGCTGCGCGCCGGTGGAGGAGATGAAGGCACTCATCATGTTGTGGGACATTGCCATACACATTACACACAGTGTGTCGTGGCTCAAGAAAGAACAGCCTCCCTTCTCATGTAGCCACAGCACATACCACCCCATCTTTGAGGATTTTACCTTGCTTCCCATAGAACTCAACCTTGAACCCTGACTCTGTTAATTGCCCCACAGAAAGCAAACAGAAATCAAGAGAGGGAACAAACAAAACATTTTTCAAACCCATGTCAAGGGCAGGGACAAAAGCTACACCTTCGCCACAAACTTTAGCCTTTGTCCCATCTGCTAATGTCACAGTGGAAACACTGGCAGAAACCAAACAGTCAAATAAATCTTCAGAATTGACCAGGTGCTGGGAACAGCCGCTGTCTAGAAGCCAAATGGAATCACCTGCCTCCTCAGAGTCCGAAACAGTGTCCACAACAGCATCTCCCACAGCAACAGCAACTCTCAGCCGCCCTCTGGCCCGACCTCCTCTGCCTCCTCTGCCACGGCCCCTGGCACCGGCACCTGTGAAGCTTTGCTCCCCTTGCTTCAGGAGCGGGCAATCACGCTTAAGATGAGAAGCAGACCCACAGCGAAAGCACCTTCGCACAGCATGGGCTCTCACCAGCCCCTCCTGCCTTGCCTCAACAGCCGGAGAACTCTTCCTCCCAGCACAGGCCTCTGCAGCTGGAGCCATCTGTGTGGGAGTCACTGCATTCCTTGCGCGCTTTTCCTCTTCTTCCAGCAGACGGGCAGAAACCAAGGGAACGGTTAACTCCCTCTCTGGCATGGATTGAAGTGAGGACACCACCAGATTACAGGAACTATGAAGAGAATTCAAGATGCAAAATACCTTGTCACCTTCAGGCAACACTTTGCCTCTCTCCCGAAATGACGAAAACAGCTCTAACATCTCAGCCAAATGCTGCCTCACCGGGACACCGGGGGCCAGTTTCATCCCATATAAACGGGCGCACAGGGCGTACTTGGCGGCTGCTGATTGACTCAAAAACAACTCCCGCAGCCTCGCCCAGGCTTCTCGAAAGGGGGGGCAAGATCCCTAATATGCGTGAGCTGGTCATCCTCCACAGGCAGAAAGAGGACAGACATGGCACGCCTCGTTGCTGCTGCTATCTCCACAGCAGTCCCCTGCAGAGTTGGGGGAGCTGTGAAGGCACCCCACAGCCCCTCAGCTTGCAAATACTTTTCCATGCGAGCTGACCATGCCAAGTAATTAGTTGCATTTAGCTTAACGAGAGGCAGGCCCCCAGGCACCACATGAGCCATTGTAAAAACACTTCAAAAAACACCTCTCAAAACCATCCTCTGCTACCATATCAGATAACCCGCCAGAGGCATTCTTGCCATCAATAGAAAAACTCACAGCCAAACGAGGCAGCAGGCTAACAGTCTTTATTGCGGGTAGTAAATCAAGCAAAGGCGATTAAGTCACAGCGCAGCGAGCCATCTCTAACAGAGTAGAGAAAAAGGGACAAGATGCACAGCCTGTTCAGAGACCGTGTTTTTAAGTATACATGTTCAACAACAAGGAGTTTTTCCAAACCATAACATGAGCCCACAGCTGCAAGAATCAGACGGCCTTGGCACATTCAGCTTTCACATGGGAACCGCTCTATATAGCTAGTCTAAACAACTACAAGCAGCTTTGCTTTCTCACCCTCTGGTGGTGGGAAAATGTGGAGCCAGGAGTAACAACACATCTCGTATTGTGACAGATAGTACTATAGTAAGGAACCTCAAAGGGTTCTTTAGTAAATGGAGCCAAACAGATATGGCTAAAGAAAGGAAGTCAATATGTCAGCACAGCCTGGGAGTATGCCACAGAAGAATGACGAAGTAACTTAGTGAGTGTCTTGGCCAATCAGGTTGGATTTTAAAGAACCAAACAAATGATGTATCTTAAGCTTGTAACCAATCAAATGATGCTGGCAAATTGTATTTATAAAGGATTGTAAACCCTTTGTCTGGATCCTTGATTTGCTATATGGCCTAGGACCTTTAATGCATAGTAAATTCATAAAAGCTTCTGCACTCAACTGGTGTTCAGTCTTTTGGGTATGGCAGGCATGAAAGTGGGAGAGCTTCTGTCTGTTTAGGTGTGGCATTACTATATACAGTCTATGAAATGAGAATAACCTTTTCTTGAAGGTAGAAAAATACATATATCCCTACAATTGAAACTATACAAAATGGCAGAACTTGATCATCTAACAATGTCATTTAATGATAAGCCAGTACAACAATTTAGACACAAATGGAGAGTTTTGACCCCTCTCTGGGAAACTAGATAGGGGAATTTATCTATAGCAGGTTTACAAGAATAAATTCAGAAACTTATTTGGTAACTATTGAAGGAGATGAATGAGGTTAGAATGCTGGGATTGACAGTAAGGGAAAGTGCTAACTTCCTTTTTCTGCAAAGGTTGCAAGCTGGGATTGACAGTAAGGGAAAGTACTAACTTCCTTTTTCTGCAAGGGCTGCAGGATGGGGATAATAGGTGTGAATTGCTCCCCCTTCAGTAAGTGAAAGTGCTAATTGTGTGTATTAGCTCTCTGCAAACCAGCAGATGCAACCTTGAAAGCTGCTCTCCAAAAGGCTGGCTTTGTACTTTTATCTAAGAATGGCTGAGAGAACGTCGGGAGGATCGGTTGGCCATGAGCTATAACTTGTATCATTTTCTAAACTAACTCTTTGTTCTCTTCTGTACACGCGCGTGCTAAGTTAATGATGTAATGGAAAGTTAACCAAAGATCTTTTTCTTCTGTGATGGGCTGGCTAAATGGATGATTGATTGCTGACATGGTAGACCAAAGGTATATAGTGATGCTACCTTAATTAATCAGGACGACAGTTCTGGGAATAGCTGTCGTCCTTGCGCAAGTGATTGGAAAATAAAGGCTTTTTGATTTTTCCCTGAAAACCTGGTCTTTGTCTCTTTTCCGGCCACAACACTATTGTATATCCATGAGTAGTAGGGCTGCGTAGCTCCTGTCAAAAATGATTTATGACCCTCAGATTTGACTGATTTATGACCTGTCAGATTTGATTGACTTATGACCTGTCAAAAGTGATTGATTTATGACCTGTCAATCTCCCTCCCTGAGATTGTGTGTGTGTGTGTGTGTGTGTGTGTGTGTGTGTGTGTGTGTGTGTGTTTAAAATGGTACATTTCCTGATGCATATGTTTGGTTAGATTTTATTTGTGAAGTGTGTAAAAACAAAAACAGAGCAACTCTCTCTCCCTCTGTGGGCAAATCTCTCTCCGTGTGTGTGTGTGTGTGTGTGTGTGTGTTTAAAATGGTACATTCCCTGATGCATATGTTTGGTTAGATTTTATTTATGAAGTGTGTAAAAACAAAAACAGGGCAACTCTCTCTCCCTCTGTGGGCAAATCTCTCTCCCTCTGTGTGTGTGTGTGTGTGTGTGTGTGCGCGCTACATTGAAAAGCCATGACATGTGTGCTATATGCATTATGAAGTCACAGCTACAGTGAAGTGTGTAAAAACAAAAACAATGCAAATGTTTGTTTGTTTGTTTTTTATTTAGACTTGCAGTAAAGCATTTAAACAGGAAGAAAAAGCCATTTGTATGTTATAAATTTTTTTAAAAAGGCTACAAGACATTTCTTGGCATACTGAGTTGCAGGTTGTCTGTGTTGCTCAAACATCATTAAAGGCCCATCTCTCTACAAAAAGAAAAAGAACATTGTTAAGTACTGCACACTAATGTGTTTCTTTACACTTTACACAAATAGAGTTACCTTTCTGTGGTCCTGTATGATCCATTCTCCATGTTTTGTTATCAAACATTCTGCATAATACTGTGAAAGATCTTGCAGTGCTTGGTCTTGCAAAGGGTTTCCATTCTGCAGTAAAGTCTTAGTTATAAATCCAGAGAACCACAAAATAGTTATAATTCTTCCCCAGTTGTTCTGTCCATCTTCAAACGTTGCCTCTCTCATTAACTGAAAAGTGTGCTTGGCAGTTTCAACTGAATTTATTTGAAGGGAAGTGAACTTTTCTTCCATTTCATTTTGAACCCTGGAAGAAATTTGTTGTAAAAATAAATATTCTTTTTGAAGGTGCCTTGGGGGTGAGTATCCACACACCATACGCAAATAACATTCAAAGAGATGGTATGTTTGCTCCTCCATGTTCTCTTGAGGATGTTTCTAAAAGAGACCGCTCTCACACACAGAGCATGCGCATGATCCTTTGTTTCACTGGACAACTTGGGCATGTCTCAGCATGCCTCTCTACAGTCAAGCTAGCACGTCCATGCATGGTTCTCTTTCCCTTCTGTGTTCAGGCTACCCCTGTTTATTTTATCTCCAGATTCAATGAAGCATGATATTTCTCTCTACATCAATTCTCATTCTTGGTTTTTCTTTCTGACAATCGTGCATAATGCATATTTTTGTTGAAGACTTCCAGGACAAAGACACAATTTGCCATGGCATCTGAAAAAGCAGGTAAAGGTATTATGTTTCTTTTTAAGGGTCTGTTAATCCCCAAAGTTGTGCCCCTGCTAAACTAAGAAAAGGCATGCTCTATGTTTTCCCTTCAGGACCTAGCTCAGAAGGGTCTGGAAGAAAAAGCATGGAACTAGAAGACTCTGATTTTGGTAAATCGGAAACTTGTGTTTATTGGCGTGGGGTGGCTAAGGATGTACTGCCATAAGCATAAGAATGTACTGATATGGCTCTTTGCCTTTGCAGTGGCCATCAGAGAGCCTTCTCTCAAGCGCACAGCTGAAAAGAAAAAGGGGGCAACTGGTGAGTATAGGTATCATACTCCAGTGCTTTTAATCCCAAAGTTGTGCCCCTGCTAAACTAAGAAAAGGCATGCTCTATGTTTTCCCTGCAGGACCTAGCTCACAAGGGTCTGGAAGAAAAAGCATGCAGCTAGAAGCCTCTGATTTTGGTAAATCAGAAACTTGTGTTTATTGGCGTGGGGTGGCTAAGGGTGTACTGCCATAAGCATAAGAATTTATTAATATGGCTCTTTGCCTTTGCAGTGGCCATCAGACAGCCTTCTCTCAAGCGCACAGCTAAAAAGAAGTCAACTGATGAGTATGGTTATCATAAGCCTGTTTTGGACAGTAAAAAGTTTAATAAATGACAAGAGAGAGAGAGGGGTGGTTCAATTACTGATGCCTGGGTTTTTCCTCTGTTTTAGACAACAGTGAAGAACCAGCTCATAAGAGGCAAAGACCTGAATCCTCAACCTCTGCAATTGATCAATGTGTAAAAATGGTTGAACAGGATATGTTACAGTATCGGCAATTATATGTGTGTGCTCAGCAGTTGCTGAGAAGACTAAAGCATCATGCTAGCAGTCGTACAGCTCTGCATAAAATTGCAGATAGTTTACCATGCGAGGTGCCTGCTTTTGATGATACTTCTGATACTATTAAAAGCCAGTCTGCCTATGTGGTTCCTATTGATGTGCCTTTTGAAAATGTGCAAGTAGGAGGGGGAAATCCTCATTTTCAATCTCCGAAAAGTAGGGAACGAAAAAGAAACCTATCAATGAAAGGAATTACTGGAGAAAAAGAGCTATTAAAATAATAAACAGAGCAAAAAAGACACTTTTATCCTCCAGGAAGGGTGCTAAGAAAAAAACTAAAAAATCTGCGTATCAAATGATGCCCTCTCAGGAGGCTTTACAACATTCTGTGCCAGAATTCCTGGATCCTGAAGGTGTTAGTACACTCCCACTCCCACCCCCACAATCCCCACCCCCAGAGCCCATCCATGTCTTTGCAGAGAGGATTGGAAGATGGGTTCAATGAGAGGTACCAGGCATTACGTATTGTTGAAGAATTCAGATTTGTAAATTTAGACCGCATAAGGTCATATGCAGAGGCTGTGGCTGCGCTACACCAGGCTATCCAGCAAGTTCTGGATGATGCTAATGCAAGATTATTGCCTGGGGACTATATTCAGTTATGCCTGCAGGCTCCTGGTTTAGCAAATCCTCTGTATGGAGCTCTAAGAGCCAGGGATCTTTTGAATGCTGAGGCTTTTTTATCTCACGTAAGCAAACTCCTACAAAGTAATATGGAGATCTGTGCACATGGAACACTCAGTCTGATTGTCACAATTGTGCGTGCGCCCCGTAGAGGGGGACGGTCAAGGGACATACATTCTATTCCTTACAGCAAAATCATTGCTAAAAAAAAAGAAACACCTGGTAGACCCAACCAATGTGGGCAACAATTTGTGCTTTGCTGCCAGCCTTGTGGCAGTAATGGCTAGTGAAATTCCCACTGATGCAGAACTGTTTAGAGATGCTAGCAAACTGCATCAGGAGTTAGGTTGGTCTGAAAAAAAAAGTATCCCTTAGTGATATTTCACTTGTTGAAGAGCATTTGAAGGTCAATATCCATGTTGCACGTTATTCTGACAATGGATGGGGTCTTTTTAAAACCCAGGAATCCCGATATTCAAAAACATACACTGTGTTATTGCATGAAGGTCATTTTTATGGGGTACTCAATGTGAAAGGTCTTTTTGGAGCCCGGAATCTCTGCACATATTGCAATAGTGTATACGTGCACACCCATAACTGTATGCGCTACTGCCGCATGTGTCAGGAAGCCGATTGTGCCTCTACTGTGGATAAAATGGAAAGATGCTATAAGTGCAAGCTGGTGTGTAGATCCAAGGCCTGCCTAAGGAGGCATAAAAAACTGGCCTTGGAGAAGAAAGTCAAATGTTGTCCAAGAAAGTTCTGTCAAAAGTGTGGTCGTTATGTCAAATATGACCATTGTGAGGGTGACTGTAGAGGAAGGCAATGCTCTATGTGTTGGGGGATTATTAAAAAGGATGAAAAACATCTGTGCTTCATGAAACGCCTTAAGTACCCTCAAACTTCTACCAGGTACATATTTTTTGATATTGAAACCCACCAATGCACAGGTGTCCATGTTCCTAATTATTGTTTTGCTAAAGCCTTTGAAGGGGAAACTGTAGAGTGTTTTAAAGAGGGTCTCAAACCAGGTAAAAAGAAGAAAAAGGGGTGTAAGAATGAGGAGGTGAATGAGGACCTTGAGGAGGAATAGCCAGCTTCCTGATAGCATTCAGAATTGTAGAGAAACTCGTGTATGTTTTCCCCACCAAAGGGTTTACACACACACACACACACACACAGACAGACACACAGAGGGAGAGAGAGTTGCCCTACTTTTGTTTTTACACACTTCACAAATAAACTCTAACCAAATATATGCATCAGGGAATATACCATTTTAAACACACACACACACACACACACAGAGGGAGAGAGAGTTGCCCTGCTTTTGTTTTTACACACTTCACAAATAAAATCTAACCAAACATATGCATCAGGGAATGTACCATTTTACACACACACACACACACACACACAGAGGGAGAGAGAGTTGTCCTATTTTTGTTTATACACACTTCACAAATAAACTCTAACCAAACATATGCATCAGGGAATATACCATTTTAAACACACACACACACACACACACACACAGATGGGGGGCATGAATGAGATGGAAACTTTTTAGAAAATAATAGAATTCCCTCCCCACACACAAAATGGCATGGGGGGGGCATGAATGAGATGGAAACTTTTTAGAAAATAATAGAATTCCCTCCCCACACACAAAATGCATGAATAGACTGGAAGAGAAAGAGAGAAAAATAGGACTTTCTACACACACACACACACACACACACACACACACACACACACGGGGGGGATGCATGAATGAAATGGAAGAGAGAGAGAGAGAGAGAAAATATTACACACAGGCTAACAATATGAACATACTTACTCAGAAATGAAAGGGCTCTCCTGGGAGGGAGCACAAGTTCTGTTGACCATCTCCTTAAAGTTTCAAGAAGGCTCTTTTATAGTCTTTAGGACTGATGAACTGTAAATATGATGGCATCCCCAAGTTTTAGCCAGGAAGTTCTGGTCTGAAGGTACTGGAAATTTTAAACATTACCTATTTTTCCTGTTTTTCAAACCTATATACGTCATGTTTACTTTCGTTTGGTTTAACTTTTCTCTTGTATAGGCCATAAATCACGAAGCATCACACGCACTTAGGAAACAATCCTTACAAGGACCATGGGAAAGAAGATAAACAGAAGTTTTCACACAGTAAAAGGAAGCTCCTTATAGACATTAGGATTGATGAATTGTCAATATGTTGTTGAAATCCACAGTTTTAGCCAGGAAGTTCTGGAAATTTTAAACATGTACACAGGCCATGGGAAAGGGGTTTAGCAAAAGTTTTCACACAGTAAAGGTAAGCTCTTTATAGCCATTAGGACTGATGAACTGTCAATATGTTGGCATCCCCAGTTTTAGCCAGGAAGTTCTTGCTCTGTTTTTCAAAACCACAAAAGGGTCCTAATAACATTTTATTCCTACTCAGGATTTGGGGAAAAAGACAAATAAAACCTCAGTTGATTTTCCTTTATTCAACACTTTTATAATTACAGCAATTTTGTTTTTATTCAACAGTTATTTACAGTTGTTAGGAACCATTTATAAGGTCTCTTTGTAATAACAGTTTGGACATACTCTATATATTCCTTGTCAGTAGGCTTCAGCATTTTATTTAGAAACTGGAAGGATTTTTCAGCTCTCATGACTGCAGTCAGAGTGTTCAAAACCTGATTCACATTTTCTTCCTTTAACTCCAGAAAATTTAATCCATATGTTATTATGATGACTTCTTGAAGTACATTTGCAAAGCTTATTTTACTGCATATTTTTCTCAAATGTTTAGATATAATTTTTTTATTCCACCTTAGACAGGTATGTGGCTGCTGAGCCTCAGATTTTTCTTGACAAGCCCAGCATTTTCTCTCCAGATATTCATCAAGGACTTTATTTATAATCACATAAAGGATGACTCTTGTCAAAGATTTCATGGCTCTCCATCTGTTCTTTGATGAAACGGGCGCTGCTTCCAGGCCCAAGATCCTTTGCATTCTGACATGTGCAGGTTCTGTGGTCACCAGCTCTACAGAGTCCTAAAATTCAATGAGAATAGTTTTAAAATATATCCTATACAACGTGTCTCACCAACTGATCCCCATGTATGTTCACAAACCTGTATTTCTCCTATGGCTGCCAGCTTCAGCAATGCTGCTGTGCATGGCTCCTGGGCATTCCTTTCAGCAACTTATACCTCACACTGCTTGTTCCAGGTTCCTGAAAATTGAGAACAAGGATTATTAGTTTCTGGTCTCCCCAAGGTAGCTCCGAACTCTCCAGATATGTTTCCCTTTTTACCTGCGCTACAGCATTCTCTGCTGAGAGAGAGTCTAACATAGTGTGCCACATTTGGGACTCTTCCTCTGGTGGACAATTCTCTTTATCTGTATCCATACTGCATTTCTGATGCAGTGCTTGGCGCCTCCACGTTGTCTCTGCAGGACTTGTCCGGGCATGCGAAAATGGCCGCTTCTCTCCCCACGCTATATCTCTCAAAGGGCGTCTTCCTATTGGCCGGTTTGACGCCCGTGATTCCGAGGGGTCCAAATCCACCCCTATTGGTCGAGGGTGGTGGGCGGGATCACACAACCCCGCTAGGCCAATGGCAACGTGCCTAGGGAATCGCCCCTGATTGGCCCTCGTGGATCCGAGGGGGTCACGTGGCTCCGCTGTGGCCCAATTAGAACCCGATTTAGCAATCGCCCCATTGGATGGCTGGGACCACATGGGAGGGGAGGGGACACGGCCCATTCCGGATGTCCCGCCCTAGCACTTCCGGGGGAGGGAGATTGACAGGTCATAAATCAATCACTTTTGACAGGTCATAAGTCAATCAAATCTGACAGGTCATAAATCAGTCAAATCTGAGGGTCATAAATCATTTTTGACAGGAGCTACGCAGCCCTACTACTCATGGATATACAATAGTGTTGTGGCCGGAAAAGAGACAAAGACCAGGTTTTCAGGGAAAAATCAAAAAGCCTTTATTTTCCAATCACTTGCGCAAGGACGACAGCTATTCCCAGAACTGTCGTCCTGATTAATTAAGGTAGCATCACTATATACCTTTGGTCTACCATGTCAGCAATCAATCATCCATTTAGCCAGCCCATCACAGAAGAAAAAGATCTTTGGTTAACTTTCCATTACATCATTAACTTAGCACGCGCGTGTACAGAAGAGAACAAAGAGTTAGTTTAGAAAATGATACAAGTTATAGCTCATGGCCAACCGATCCTCCCGACGTTCTCTCAGCCATTCTTAGATAAAAGTACAAAGCCAGCCTTTTGGAGAGCAGCTTTCAAGGTTGCATCTGCTGGTTTGCAGAGAGCTAATACACACAATTAGCACTTTCACTTACTGAAGGGGGAGCAATTCACACCTATTATCCCCATCCTGCAGCCTTTGCAGAAAAAGGAAGTTAGTACTTTCCCTTACTGTCAATCCCAGCTTGCAGCCTTTGCAGAAAAAGGAAGTTAGCACTTTCCCTTACTGTCAATCCCAGCATTCTAACCTCATTCATCTCCTTCAATAGTTACCAAATAAGTTTCTGAATTTATTCTTGTAAACCTGCTATAGATAAATTCCCCTATCTAGTTTCCCAGAGAGGGGTCAAAACTCTCCATTTGTGTCTAAATTGTTGTACTGGCTTATCATTAAATGACATTGTTAGATGATCAAGTTCTGCCATTTTGTATAGTTTCAATTGTAGGGATATATGTATTTTTCTACCTTCAAGAAAAGGTTATTCTCATTTCATAGACTGTATATAGTAATGCCACACCTAAACAGACAGAAGCTCTCCCACTTTCATGCCTGCCATACCCAAAAGACTGAACACCAGTTGAGTGCAGAAGCTTTTATGAATTTACTATGCATTAAAGGTCCTAGGCCATATAGCAAATCAAGGATCCAGACAAAGGGTTTACAATCCTTTATAAATACAATTTGCCAGCATCATTTGATTGGTTACAAGCTTAAGATACATCATTTGTTTGGTTCTTTAAAATCCAACCTGATTGGCCAAGACACTCACTAAGTTACTTCGTCATTCTTCTGTGACATACTCCCAGGCTGTCCTGACATATTGACTTCCTTTCTTTAGCCATATCTGTTTGGCTCCATTTACTAAAGAACCCTTTGAGGTTCCTTACTATAGTACTATCTATTACTTAGGCCCTTTCCGCATGCAGTAATTAATGTGGGCCAACGCATCTTGTAATGGAGGTCTTCTTTCACCTTGGAGCAGACTAGGTTCGGTTTATTTACCTTCGTTCCACATGTAATTCCAACTAAATGCGCCCCTGAGTGGTGGTAGAGCGCACTATTTGAAAAATGGAAGAAACTGGTTTTCCAATTTTCCAGATTGCACGATTCGTATTTTCGCAGTGGTGCAGATACGTACATTTGCACCAATGTGAATTGATGGTCAGCGGAGGGTGGGCTGTGGGCATGGTCAGCTTCTGCAGCTGGTCCTGCCCAACAAATGACAGGAAGCTGCCATTTTTTAATCCTCCAAATTCTGAAACTACAGTAACAGCAAGAAAAAGGCTGCAGGTATGTAGAGCGGCTTTCAATTTCTACAATTTTTATAGTGCTCAGGTTAGATATTCAGTGTTCTAAGTGCTCATGGTGTTGGAAGTAGTCATGGAGGGTGGGGATAATGGTTACTGGACTTTTCATATGGAGGCAGTGCTGCACGCTCTTTCCTTTCTCTTTTAAAAATGCTTACCACTAACCATTTTCCCCTCATCTGCATTCTCCTCCATATATACTTCTCAATTTCCTTAGAAAATGGCCTCCACATGCAGCCTTGTATGTAGCATGGGACCTGCAATACTTTCCCTAGCACATACCCCTTGCCCTTCCTGCTAATTCCTCTCCTTCCCCCACTTACCAAAAACCACCCACATAAACTATTGGCCCCTAAAAATGCCATTAAAAAGAAACTTTGCTGGGAACATGGGACATGCAGTACTTCCCTACTACACTCTCACACCCACCATCCACCTCAAATTCCTTCCCTACACTTCCCAGGGCCCAGACAGTCACCTTCCAGAATGTTCAGCCATGGCCTAGGGTCTCCATGCACAGCTACATTGGAATATGGGACACGCAGTACTTCCCCACTGCACTCTCACACCCACCATCCACCTCAGACCCCTTCACTACACTTCCTTGGGCCCAGAGAGCCACCCTCCGGAATCTTCCGCCACACTCTAGGGTCTCCATGCCCATCTACACTGGAACATGGGACACACAGTACTTCCCTGCTGCACTCTCACACCCACCATCCACCTCAGATTCCTTCACTACACTTCCCAGGGCCCAGACAGCCACCTTCCAGAATGTTCTGCTATGCCCTAGGATCTCCATACCCAGCTACAAGGGGAACATGGGACATCCAGTACTTCCTCACTGCACTCTCACACCCACCATCCACATCAAACTCCTTCAGTACACTTCCCAGGGCCAAAACAAACACCCCCTAGAACATTCTGCCACGCCCTAGGGCCACCATGCCCAGCTACAAGGGAAACATGGGACATGCAGTACTTTCCTACTGCACTCTTACACCCAACATAAACCACAAACTCCTTCACCACACTTCAAAAGAGCAGAAGCAAATAACCTCAGGTAAGTTCTGCAAATCCCTATGCTCTCCAGTCACACTTCATGGAGACGATGGGATACGTAGTACTTCCATCATTCATTCCAACAACAACCTTTGCACCTCTACTACCTTTGATGCACTCTGAAGAACAGAACTCGCATAGAGGGCACATCGTGCAGACACTGTGGAGTCTGGGAAACGAAATAGGTACAAGAAGAAATGATTTTAAATTTTGATTAAAATACTTTATAGAAAAAAATAAACAAAACTTCTGCAAAAAGGATGGGAAGAAGAGAGATTATTCTTTGCTTGGGTAAAACAAGGGAAACAAGTTGTCAGTGGGTCGGGAAAGGAAGGGCAACTATTTACACTTCAAAAAAAATTATAAATTTTGGCTCTTCTCCCTCAGGACAGCCTTCAGCCCTCGGATCTCCCTGGTTATATTTTCGTAGCCCTGGGAGATCGAGAGCTGTAAGGCTGTCGTCATTTTGAACAGTGATTGCTGCAGGGTGTCATCTGTGGGGAGAAGAAAGGATATGTTATAGGTTAGTCACGTTGGGCATTAAAATCTTAACAGTAGATAACACAAGCAGGGTTGCCAACTGATTTTGTCACAGGAAGCATGCACTTACAGAGGGTTGATGTGTTGTCCTCTATCTATTGCAGATGGTCCAGGACAGCCTCCAACCGAGAGATCTCACACCTCCGTGGTACATGATCTACAGCCAAGGTTTAAACAACAACCCAGTTACTTACAGTGTACACACGTGACTGTTGGAAAGTTGAGGGTAATGCCACATGTAGCAGTGCAATGATAGGATTGATAATTCTTCAAAGCAGAAACACTTGCTGGATGTGGATGGTCCGGGAATCTCTTCTGCAGCTGCCCCTTCCCCTGATGCCTGGATTGTGACCTCCGCTATAGAACAAATAAAATCAGCACTTAAAAGTAATGTTCTCTATGTGTTCCAGACTGCATTACACTGCCCACACAGTACCATTCAAACCAAAAAATATGCTCACCTCCCACATTCCTAGAGTCTTCCTCCACCAGGTCAATGACCAGCCTCCCTGGACTGGAGCCCAAGGAAGAGGGTGGCGATGTGTCTCTTCCTGCTGCAATAGCTTTGAGGAAAGGATGGTAAAGCTGTAAAGTTCATGCCCACCATTATGCTTGCAAATAATTTTTTTAAAAACCATGTCCATAGTCCTTCCTGTACAAAATAAAAACATGGGTACTTTGTGTGACGCTTGGTCCTGGCATCTCTTCCTCTCTTTCGTGAGAGCCGTCGAGTCGCCAATAACTATGCTCTCCTCCTCTGTAGCAGGAAGGGGAAAAATACACCACTGTACTATTAATGAAATATCATGGTAAACAGGCACACATCCCATATGCTATGCGGCCATGAGCAGAAGATTGCCCAACTAAAGTTAAATTAATAAGCTAACACTAATATTCCTTACCACCCAATCTGACTGATAAAGGTTAACTAGATGTCTTCCTACCTTTCCTCTCCTGTTTGGTGCCTCCTTCATCTGCACCATGGGAGCCTGTCTCATGTTGTCTTCCACCTGTCAGGATAGCACATGTTGATGTTTATGCAGGTGCAGATTGCACTTGAAAGGCCCAGTCCACATTTTTGGAAAGCAGGAAATAAACTTTTCACATAAAGTTGTGCTTATGAGAGAGGGTGGAAGCAGTTACTTACGTCTTCTGCACCTGTCCTGCCATGATGGACCTTCCACAACCTCAGCATTGTGGAGTAGAAGACAGGTTTGGCTGCACTCGGGGGGGGGGTGCCCACTGAATCTCTCCAAGGCATCATAGAAGTCCCCCTTGATTGCCTTGAATTTGGAGTTCACCTGGGCGGCTGTTCTTAGGTAGCCCTCGCGGGTCAGGTGCCGAGCAATGCAGACATAATAGTCCTTGTTTGGAGTATTGGTACTCTGCATAAGGATCTGTAGTCCACTGCTGGCCTTGATGAGATTGAGGAGCTCTTGGATCTCACCCTCTCCCCACACGGCACCCTCTTGTTCCATCACCACTCAGACTAAGAAACACACAAGTATATATGGCAATTTCTCTCTCTCTCTCCCCACTCTCTCTCTCCCTCTCTCTTTCTCTCTCTCTCTCTGACCCATGCACTTACTCTCCAAAGAAAGACCACACCTCACACAGAAAAGGATGAAAAGGGTAAGAGTAATAGAGAAAATGTATAATAGAAGGGCAGAGAAGGGAGGGGAACAGCAAAGGAAATTAGAATTGGGGCAAGACAGGGAGAAGTCAAGCAATGGGAAAGGAAAAAACACACAGAAACCACAGACTTCTCTAAGAACACACCAATTCCTCTCCACTCCAAAAACCCACAAACCTTTAGTGATTTCTCCATGGGCCTCCACTAGGGGTCCTCGGAGAGACATTTCGTAGTTTAGCTCCACTGCACAGGTGCGCATGTTCGCAGCCAGGAAATGGCGCAGTTCCTTAGTGATGGCAGCCATTTTCTAAGCAAGTGAAGGCAGTTCGGAAAGGGCAGTGACACAGGAAATGCAGGTCACTGAGACTAGGGTCCCCTGGCGTGCCACCGAGGCCAAGGCAATCGCGGACCAACTGGGTCCATTGAATCAGTCCACTGGGATCATGTGGCTTGAACGCAGTGACCCACTCTCACCCGACAGCCAATGGTCAGGACCTGACCCAGCTGGCCCGGCTTTGCATGTCACCATCAGAGCTTCCTACTCTTGAGTCAGCCGTGGCGGCTCGAGGCCTGGTCCAGAACTGAGCCAATTGCCGCTCCTCCTGATTCAGCCCCGAGTGCGAATCCTACCACCTTTGAGACAGTGGTGCTTTCACAGCACCGAGAAGGATCGCACCAGGCTAAGGTTCAGGAGGAAGCCCCCACAGAACCAGACAAGGCATTGAGCATTGCCAGCCAGTGTGAGTGTCAGGAAAGGGAGAGCACACTGCCAGCGGAAGCCAGCCCCACGCTTCCAAAGCTATCCCTTGTCCCTGCTCTGAGCCCCCGGCTGGAACTCTGCAGTTTCCCCCGAGATTTCCTTGAGGTGGTGGCCCGGGGAGTTCTTCCACTCTGTGCCATCTTTCAGGGGAATCTCACATGGGGCTGGGGATTCCAACAGCAAGAGGTTCCTGCCCAGCCAGAGCAAAGGTCAGCAACGGCTCTCGCCCTGGCACTCCCTGTAGTGACACTCCACATACCCCTTTGCGGCAGTCCATTAGGGGAGAGTTCGGCTTATGTGAGCCCCATGGAGGAGGACCTGGCTACTGCCTTGCCCTCCACATGGATGCTTTGGTGCCGGCGTGTCTCCATACTTAGAGACACCATAGTTATTGTGACACTAGTGATTTTGAGAGGGACCAAGACAGTCCTTGGCTCTGTCTTGATCACCATCCTGCCAAAACGTGCGATGCTTCGGGAGGCACTTGGATTAGATGCCAGCCTCCACTCTAAAATGAAGGTATGGAAAGGTCAGCCAGTTGATCTTGCATTGGCAGTCACCCCCGAGCCAGAAGATCCCGGTGCCCAAGGACCCAATGTAAGCCTCATGTTTTGCCAGACTTCCTTGAGCTGCAAGGAAGTGCCAACCATTAACTTGTCCGAGACATTTGTCTCAATCTACGAGGTGTTCGACAATGGTTGAACGGCCCCAGTCTGCATGGAGCAGAGGTGGAGTAGTGACCCCTCCGAGCTCCTGGTCTCTGTAAATAGTCATGCCCTGTAAATAGTTTTGCTTGTTTTGGTGTTGTCTAGCTTGTTTTCCAATGCTAGTTATTCCTTTCTTTTTCTCCGTTTTGGGTGGGAGACCAACGGGTTGGCTGAACCGAGATCCCCCCGTTCCTGACATAGATCGGGCCTACAGAGTCAACCCTTATGCCCTGAGGAGGGGGCATGAGTCCGACCAGGACGCCAGCATTCTCTCACTTTGAGGGATTGTCTTGTGCAATGGTGTCCTGGGACATGCGGGCGAGACGATGAGGGTCTAACGACCCTCTCAGAAGAACCAGGTCTGACTCTGGAGTTCCGGTCTACTGCCCAGAATAACTTCCACCTTAGAGAGGCCTCTCGCCTCATTCTTTCTGCATGCTTGGATTGTTAGGGTGAGAACAATCTGAGCCGCTCCCTAGCGCAATTCGTTTGTGAGTTCCTAAAGTTAAGTCTACTCTCCGACGCCCCATAATTGGCAAGATGCCTGCACCTGGTGCATTGTTCCCAATCTGCATATGTTAAATAAAACATTTGCATATGTAGGCCCAACCATCCTAGACAATCTCCAGCAGCGTCAACGTCTGCTCTGGCAATGAGCAAGCGTAACCTGAGCTTGTCTCAGATTGGTTTCATTGTCTGTCTTTCAACTTGTTTGAGAGCCCTCGCCGCCAGGCGAAGGCCAGAGTCTAAACTAATTCAGCTTGAGACCAGAGCCCAACCTAGTCATACTGAGCGAGTGGGTACCACGGCCATTGCAAACGGGGCTTCAGCAGGAGCAACTTGTGTGTGATTGTTTTAAATAAAGCGTCCTGCTAATGTGGTCCATTTGACCCCTGAGCTTTGCAGGCCCGGTCCACCACAGCATGGTACCTCCCACATGGAGGCCCCCTCTACCGAGGCACGGTCAAACCACGTTCCACCTTACGGTGACCAAGGTCTGAAGCAGTCACCCCCGTCTCTTCCATGTTAAGCCACTTCGCCTGGCATATCGTTAAAGACCAATTGAGGCTCCCATCATTCCCAAATTTTGAGGTCCATAATTCGAACCCGGTTCCCAGCAGGCTTCAAGCCAGCAATTTGCATTTGTGATAACCCATGTCAGTCCTTCCTTCCGAGAGCAATAGGTCGACAGTTCCAGAGAGCCAAGACTATCCCTGGACTCGTCCATCACCCCTGGCCACCGTGGGGGGGTGAGTACAGAGACATCACAGTTCCAGTTGAGGAGCCAAGCCCGAGATGACAACTTGTTCCTGTTGCCACAGTTGGGGACCCCATCCAGCCACTCCCCAACGAACTTCATGAACTGTGTTGCCCGCATCCCGGACTGTAGATCCCGTTTTCCGCTTGGACTATTCTGCTTGCCGCCTTTGCAAGCCACCTCCTGCAAAAAGCTAGCATTTCCCAGGCTAGCTTGACTACGAACTTGGACACTTTTGCTGTGGTTCCAGACCCACATGGACTTATTTTGCCATGTTGCTCCAGATCCCAGACTTCTCCTGTTTCCAGGGGGGTGCAGCGGCTCTTGCTTGCACCTCACCTCCTCTGGACTATGAACTCTCATTCCACCATCCACATTGGACTACAAATTGCTTGCTGATTTTCCTTCATTGCCAGTCCCTTCATTGGATTTACTGCTTGGTCATTGCTCATCTGTTACTTTTCATTGTTCCGGTACCTTCCTACTTTGATGGGAGGGTGTTGTTCATTGGTTGCCGGTTATTGCTTACTGCTTGCTCATTGTTTATTGTTCATTGTTCAATGATCATTGCATTCTGCCCACTACCATTGTAAGTTTATGTTTGTCTGTGTGCATGTAGTTAGGATGTTGTTAGTTAGGGACTGCTTTTTCTAGAGAGACATGTTGTTACTCTGTGACTTGGGGGTCCTGAGAGGGGCACCCAAACAACCAAACAAACACAACCAAGATGGGGAAATTAGCTGGAGCACTCTCTTAGCTAACAAGAGGCAGAGTAACTTAGCGGGGATCTTTTACCCAATGTATACAGCGTCGGATCAGTGAGCAGACAAACGGTTAAAATAGCAACAAGAATATTTATTAACAAGCAGGCAAGTTAATAAGAAAATGCAACTTCACTACTAAATAAGAAATAGGAAATAAGAGCTTTGGGGGAATGGGTGATACGTCACCTTTCTCACAGTCCTGTAGAAGCCAATTGGAGAGAAGGAAACCCAGCACAGCGGCCAAGGGGAATTCGCAGAAGAAGCAGCAGCAAGGCGGGGTGAAAGTCCAGCGAAGTCCGAGGAACTCTCAGAACTGGGGATTTTTATCAGGAAAAGAATGGCTGTAGGTTAGCCCAGTCTTGGGCCAACACAATGAGTTTTGGGCTAGAGACAATGTCTCCGAAAGGTCAGAATTTGCATGATTGAGTTATGGTCCAAATTGACAATAGTATGGCCAGTATGTAGATGCAGCTAGCTTGGCAGTTTAAGCACTCAGCTCGCCAGGATGCCCTCTCAGGGCAGAGGATCTCTTTGTTTAACATGCATTTGTAAGGAAGGTGTTTGTTTCGGGAGGTCCCTAAACCAGATCTGGCAGTTTCTGGCTTGCCTTGGTGTAAACAAATATGACTCAGCAGATAATAGCCATGCCTAGCTTCGCGCTTGTTCGGTGGCCTCACAAACACTTGGCTGGTGGCAGAGCAGGGCCAAATTATGATATCAAAATGGTATCTAAGGTTACCAATGGCCAGGCCAGTTCACGGTAGTAACACCCCCCCCCGAAAATGGGCAATTTGACGCAAATTGATCATTTTCCAATTAAACATTTCAAAATGAATTTAGAGCCAAATAGAGGTCTGCAGATTCTGGAGCCGTATCACACCAAGGGATTTTGCAACATTTCTAACTAGTAAGAACGGTCCCTAACTAACAACATCCTAACCCTAGCTATATATACAAGAAATGTACAGTAACAATAACAAAAATGCAATGGTTGGTAGACAATAAGCAATAAGACTGCAGGCAATACAATAAACAATTTGCACAAGAATGTAAACAATGAGCAATGAGAATCCAATGAAAAGCGAATGCGGGCAATTCAAGCAAACAATCCAAAATATGCGGTCGCTCGGGCGGAGCGTGGGCAAGTCAAATGAACAAGTTGTAGTCCAACGACAAGTAAGGTGGGTAGTTCAATGGTCCAATGAGCAATTCAAAAGTATGCGGGCAAATCCAACGGTGAGTTGTAAGCAGGCTAAGTAAATAGTCCAATGGTGATGCGGACAATGTAACTGTAGAAATGAAAGTTCATAGTCCGGGGAGGTGAGGAGCAGGCAAGAGTCTCTGCGCACCCCCCCTGGAAACAGAAAAGTTCAGGGTCTGGAGAATGCAGGCATGTTGGTGGGTCCAGATGGAGCTGGAACTATGGCAAAGAGTCCGGATAAAGTTCATGTCTAAGTTCATGATCGAGCTAGCCAATGCATGCTAGCTCTTTGCAGGATGGGGCTTGCAAATCAGGCAACAGGAATTGTCCAAGCTGGAAACAGGCTTTACAATCCGGAATGCGAGCAGCACAGTTCATGAATTCGATGGGGAGCGGCTGGCTGGGGTCCCCAATTGCAGGAACAGGAACAGAAGGTCATCTCGGGCTTGGCTCCTCGACTGGTGCCATGGTGTAGCTGGATTCACACCCACACCCACGGTGCCTCGGGGGCGGCGGACAGATCTGGGGATGGTCTTGGCTATCTGGAACCATCGACCTATTGCTTTGCAGGAGAGAAGACTGGCACGGGTTATAGCAAATGTGGATATTCAATGCAAATTAGTGGTATGGAGCTTGTTGGGAGTTGGGTTCAAATTGTGGGGTCTAAGGATGATGGGAACCTCAATGGTTTTTAATGAAAGGCCAGGCAAAGGTGCCAACATGGAGGAGAGAGGGGTGACTGTCCCAGACCTTGGTCACATTAAGGTGGAAGATGGTCTGACCACACCGCGGTAGAGGGGGCCTCCATGTGGGGGTACCTCCTGGGGTAGCTTGGGGCCTACCATGCTTCCTTCAATATTTCACCAATGATATATGAGCAAATTTGGGATGCAGTCCGGGCTTCCGCTGAAGCTCCAGTTGCAATGGCAATGATACCCATTGGCTCACCGTGACTAGGTTGGACTCTGGTATTAGCTGAACTAGGTTATACTCTGGCCTTCTCCTGGCGGCGAGGGTTCCCAAACCAGTTAAAAGACAGAAATCAAAACCAATCTGAGGCAATCACAGGCTACGCTTGCTCGTTGCCAGAGCAGATGTTGATGCTACCGGAGATTGTCCAGGATGGATGGGCCTATGTATGCAAATTTTTTATTAAAATATGCAAATTGGAAACAATGCACCGGAGCCAAGCGTTTTGCCAATTATGTGGGTCTCTGGCCCTTATGGGGCTTGGAGAGTGGACCTATGCTTTTGAAATATACACCCAATTTGCGTTGCAAACTAAGGAGCACCCAAAACTTTGCACCCTAACAGCCCAAAGCACGCAAAAAGAAAGGGAAGAGGTCTCTCCATGGCGGAAACCATTCTGAGCTGAGGTCGGTACTCCAGAGTCAGACCTGGTTCTACTGAGGGGTTGTTAAACCCTGTTGCTGCCCGATTCCCAGGGATGCCATTGCACAAGACCATCCCACAAAGTCAGAGATGGCGGCATCCTTGTTGGACTCGCCCCCACTACTCAGGGTAACAGGGCTGACTCTGTAGGCCCAATTACCTCAAAACCCGGGGAGACTCTGCTTGTCCCCACCCAAACTGGTGAAAAAGAAAGAACTAGCTGACAAAGGAAAAAGCAAGTTAGACAACACCAAGCAACCCAAACTATATACAAGGGGGGAACTTCCAGAACTAGGACTGGAGGATTCCACTTCTCCGCTCCGCAAACCAAGGGCCGTTCAACCATTTGAACGCCTCATTATGGAGACAAATTCTCTGACAAGTTCACAATTGGCATTTCCTTATAATTTAAAAATCTGAGGGGCAATTACACTGATGGGAGTCTTCCCAGCACCCTCTTCTGGTAACTCTGCATCCACAATCCCTTTGGGCTCAACTGGCTGGCCCTTCCACTCCTTCAACTGGGAGATGTGGAAGAACTTGAACCACTCTCCTCTCTTCCGTGGGTTCCCTAGTAAACTGCAGTTAATCCACCCACCTGGCAGCAAGGGAGTGTTTTCCCTATAGAAATTTCTATAGAGGACCAACTGCCTTTCCTCCCACTGGCAGGGAGGGTGGCCCTTTCCCAACCTTTTGTCCATCTTAGCAGGTTCTTGCCCAGCTGGGCAGCAACCTGTCGGTGTACCTGGCTGAGATGACAAACTAAATTCTTGACCACTCGTTTTTAGAACCACCGGTTCCAACTCAGAGGGGAGACCTGTGTTAATCCAAAATGCCTGGACAGCATCATCTTCCACCCAGTCATTACCATATGTGGTGTGAAGCCAGGGGATGCTACCGCACTTCAGAAGGCCATAGGATATGGGTATTTGATGTCTCAGTCTTTGCTGGAAGAACGCACCATTTTCTGAAGGGCTTTCTTCAGAGAGTGGTTTGCCCTTTTCCGACGTGTCCTGAACTCTGTGGATGGTGGGCGATGTAAAAACGTGGCGAATGCCCAGGGCCTTGCACAATTCTCAGGTGACCTCACCAGTGAAGTGGGGTCCAGCATCGAACAAGGTCCCGCGACACTCCACACCATGCCCAAACGTTTTTAAAAGACGCGTGCTGCTGTGCTCTCAGTACTGTCTCGGCAAGGGAAGGCCTTGATCCACTTGCTGAAGGGATCGATAACCGTAAGACAATATTTTTCCCACACAGGGTGGGGGGGAACGGCCTATAAAGTCTATTTGGATGCGCGACCAAGGACCCTCGATGCGTTGGGCTGGAGGGGAGCCTTGGGACCGGAGGGGTCAGCATTACCATAGCGCAAGCCAAACAGTTATCCACCCACTGGTAGACATCCTGCTTAACCTGCGGCCACCACCCGGTATCCCAAACCCAATCCAGAGACACCTCATACCCTTGGTGTCCCTGTTGTGCACTAACTGAATGATATCACTCGGGGGTCCCGGGCACAATCGTTCTGGCCACTCTCATCGATCGCCCAGTACACTCCATCCAATTGGGAGATCTTGACCCGGGCCCAAACTGTCTGACCCTTTTTGGCCAAGTCCAAAATCTCAGAGTCTCCTTTCTGCAGGAACCCTAGATCAAACATGGGAGGGATCAACTGCTCCTTGTGGTTGTGGCGAGGGGGGCCCCATCAGCCTGCAAAGCTGCATCCTTTTCTATGGCGTCAGCCCTGGTTTTCCCAAAATACAGGTAGCCGACCCTTTTCTCTGGCGTCCTCTGACGTGAGCTACCTATGTGGGGCGACCCTTTCCCTCAATTCGGGCTGCAATATGGACCCATTTTCAAGATGGGCAATGGGCTTCCCATCGGATTTTTTAAGGTCATTTTGGAGCCAGATTGGTAACCAGACGGTTGCAGCCTTAGCCATCCAGTCTGAGTCTGTATAGATTGCCAGGGGGAAGTCAAGGGGCTGTGCTCCAAAATAGCTTTCAGAGCTTCTCCCCCGCAGCCTGGCTGGAGTGTGGTGGGGCCTTTCCCTGAGGGTAAGGACCGGATGTGGACCTCCATAGCCTTCCGTGGGCTACCGTCCACGGCATGGAAGATCCATACAAAACCAGCACACAAAGCCTTGTGCTAGTTTCCTCAAGGGACTCCCCATTCCACTGGCCAATTACTAAAATTCAACGGTGGTAAAGGACACTCATGCGTGGCTCTGGTCACAATAAGCCATAGGGAGCTGGCAGGCCCTGCGGCTGTTTTGAAAATCCACCCCATGTGACACCAGGGACACAGTCCATTTGGCAATACGGGTGTTACACACCTGGCCATTCTGGACCTGCCCAGAAAGAATGTCCTTAAGAGGCATGTGGGGGTGGGCAATCCGCGGGCCCTCCGTTAAACCCCCCAGTGTTTTAGAGCCCAAAGGAGAGCAAGCAGGTCTTTTCACAAGGATAAATTTTCCTCATGTGGATCCAGTTTTTTGGAGGCATAAGCTGTCACACGCTACGCCATTCTGTTGTTGTGATAGGACTGCTTCTATGTTCCTGTCAGAGGTGGCTAACTGAATAAGGAACGGCTTTGCCATACTGGGGTGCGCCAAAGCGAGCACCTTCATTAAATCCTCCTTAAGCTGTGCAAACGCCTGCTGCTGAGCAGGCCCCCAGTTCCACTCGGCGTTTTTCCCTAATAGGGCATATAAGGTTTGCTTTGGCAGCAAAAGTTTATAAAGTCCCTAGAAAATTTAACTTTCCCAAGAGAACCAGGGAGTGCACGTCTGTGGGGGGCCGGAAACTTGGGATCACTTCCACCCACTGTGCGTCGGGAGTGCGACCGTCAGTCCCAAAACAAAAACCTAAATATTTCACCTCAGTGGACACCAGCTAGCCTTTTCCCATTCGCCTTAAAGCCATTCTCGAATATTTTAACACCTCCTGGGTGATTTCCCTTGTTTTTCCTTGGAGGCTGAATTAACAAAAATGCACCCACATAGGATAGGATGTGGGACTGTGAAGCTGGTTGCAGTTGTTCCACATCTTAACCACATGCGCTTGGCAAATACTTGGGCTGGAATGGAAGCCCTGGGGGGGTGCGTTTAAAACATTTTTCCCCCCAATGTAAATGCAAATTTATACCAACATGCCTCGTGAAAGAATGAATGAAAAACATTGGCCAAATAATCCACTGTAATATTTAGCTCCTGCCCCAATGGCAGACAGGATTCCGTTTTTACTTAGCCATGACTGGTACGGGAGGAGTCACAAGTTTAGTGCCCGAAAATCTACGGATCCTCCACGTTTTGCCATCTGATTTTTAAAACAGGGCCCCAAAGGGGCGTTTCAAATCGACTGCATTGGGGTAATTACATCCCATTGGAGAAGCCCCTCCATGGTTCTCCCAATGTCTTCTTCGGCCTCAGTCGGGTATTTGTACTGTTTTTGAGGTGAGGGATCTCGGCCCTCTATCAGGACAAAAGCTTTCCCTTTTCAGTCCTGCACTCATTTTTTTCTTAATCCAGACCTAAAAATTAACACAAGGGTCTCTAGTCACACAATGTAAGTGGGGAGCCCTTATGGGGCACAATATGCACGGCTGAAATTTCCTTGGTCCCCGGGCTAACTTCCACAGAAATCCATTTGCATAATCAACAGTGAGCTTGTTTTCCCCCAGGGAACTATGCCCAAAAGGCCATCGTCCTCGCTGCAGTTCTCGCAAGCCCAAAGCTGAAAACGAAACGTCTCTATACATCGGTGTCCTTTCCAGCTGGGCAAGGTGACCCCCCCACCATATCCGGGCTGGCATGCTCGGGGGTAGGTTCACCGTGCCTTTTCCAATTTTGGGTGCAGCACATTCGAGGCTGCATCAGAGTTCTAACAGGGTGGCAGGGTCTTTCCCCCCAGTCCCCCGCCTGCCTTCACCCCGAACCTTCCCTGCTTGTCTGGCCGCACCTTGGTCACAATGTTGGGGGGAAGCTTCCTGGACCGAGGGCACCCCTATTTCCCTTTAAAAACCAACGTTAGGGAGTATCCAGCCAGAGGGGGCCGTTTTTACGGCCTCGACCTGCTGTCTACCACCCATTCCAATGTTTGTCTAGAGCGTTGAAAGTCCGACATGGGCCACTTGTCGAACTGGGTCATGTCCAGTCTGCAGCAACGTAACATGCTCCAGACTCTGGCTCTGTCTGTAGAATACACCAGAGTCGTGGGGTCATACCCTCCAGACGTTTCCCGGAGAGAACCAGACTCGGGAGACAGTTTTGGGGGGAGTGGACTGACCACAGGAGTCCCTTCCCTGCCACTGCCTGTCCTGTTGGGAATGGGGCGTGAGTTTCCCGTTCCCTCGAGGAACGGAATTGGGGGCCCGATTTCCTATGCTAGGAATGGGGTCCATAAAGGAGTATGTCACCTCCGATACGGGTTCCCAATTCCCGGGGCCTTTTTGGGCCTTTAGGGGAGGACGCAGGGAGTAGTCTCTCGCAGTAGGTCGGCGACCCTGCGGAGTTGCCCCAGCCTTTCCCCGGAGTCGTGGGCCCCGGGCCCAAACTTGACTCGCGGGTTTAAGCCTCCATACAACAGAGTCTTGAACTCAACATGATAAAATTTTCCCCCGAGCCACCAGGGGTCCTTTTCAGCCAGAATAGTAGTAGCTGCTTCCGTGCCACATGCCCAGGTTCTCATGAGGACGCTGCTGCTCCATGACATAGAGCACACTCGCACTCTGTCCGGGCCAAAGGATCCTTACTACCTCTCACATCCAGTTGTGTGTCAAACCTAACCAGGCCTGCCGCCCCGCTGATTCAAGGGTAGGGAGCTCCGAAGGGGACATGCAAAGACGGGCCAATTGGGTCAGGTCCTGGCCATTGGCTGTCGGGGGGGAGTTACTGCGTTTAGCCACATGATCCCGGGGGACTGATTTAAAGGTCTCAACTGGTCTGCGATTGCCTTTGCCTCAGTTGCACGCCAGGGGACTCCAGTCTCAGTACCCGTTTCTCCTGTGTCTCTGCACTACCCTCCATAGCGGGGACGGTCCTGCGTGTCATGTACCGTGTCTCAACAGTGTGGACTGGCGCCTTAGGGGGGTCCCAGTCCGGATTGTGAGGAGAGGAAGCCAGGGCGTCTGCTGGCAACGTGTCCTCAGAGAAGTCCTGGCCAAAACTTGGGATCAGTTCCGGACACCCACCAAAATTAGGGCCTTAGTTCGGAGCTGACTTTCCCCGTGCAGCAATTTGCTTTTGGCAGGCTGCATGGCTCAGCCTCTTGCTGTTCCCTTTACCTGACCAACCATGAACTTCCCCGGTCGGGCATGATCAAGCTCAGCCCTAAGGCATGGGCTTTCTCCTCCCAAGTCTGGGTGATAAGCTTCTGTGAGGAGGGCCCCGCAACGGACGCAAAATTACCTTGTCCGTCGCAAGGTCTCGATCTCGGCATGAAGCCGGGCATTCTCCCTTTCAACTTCTGCTAGCCTTCCCCGGGTCTCAATTAGGGCACTACTAGCGTCTCTGTCCGCAAGCCAAAGTCCCCAAGTTGCCAACGAATCCTTTGAAGGCCCGAATGGGTTCTTTGATTTGCGCCAGGGTGTACACTTCATGGAGAGAGGTAGAGGGGTAGCCGTCTGGAAGACAGAGTTTCCCGGGGGACTTTCCTTACCCAAAACCCATCTTTCCAGTTTCCCTCAGACCTCTTCCTCACACATGAGGTCCTTAACTGCAATGGGGCTCTCCATAGCCATTTCCCTACACTACAAGACACAGTAAAAACAACCACAGCAATTTCCTACACAAACACAACAACAACAAAATTCCTACACAAAAAGGGAATGGAGTGATGGATAGGATCACCTAGCCCCTGGGGGAGCTAAAGGGAAAAAGAACTCTGCAAACTTCTCTAGGGAAGAGGGAAAGGAACCAAATTCCCGCCTGCCCAAAGAAATCCTTTTTTCACTCAGGGCCCCATTTTCCACCTCGACAGCACTGAAGCCAAAAGGATGAGGAACGGTTGGCACACAGGGAGGTCACCTAGACCCAGGGGAACCCCCAGGAGTGTCTCCGTGTCTACCTGAAGGGGAGTAACGAACACTAAGGAACTTACCCTGCTGCCCCGGGCCCAACAGCGGGGAAAAAGGAGCAAGGAACCAAAGACCAAACCGTCCCTAACTGGTTTTCTGGGTGAGGGGGCCTTTCCTCTACCTCAGGCAAAACCGCTAAACCCTAAAGCTAGGTCGGGACTCACCACCTGATCCTAATCAAGCTGGCAAATAGGATGCCCCGAAAACTGAAAGCCAGGACTCACCACCCACCCTAATCAAACCAAGCAAAAACCAAGGGAAACTCACAAAGGGGGCAATGAAAGGAGTGGGGCTGCTCCTTCTGTACTGTGTGCCTTGCCGCTAAGACGCTGAATGTGTGTAGACTGTTCCTGACGTGCTAGCGTCCTAACACGTAAAGTCCCAGCCCACGATAGACCCAAGATGGGGAGGTGGTTCCCAGGACAAGACAAGAGAGGGGTACAAATATCCACCCGATAGAATTACTGCACATACACACACTATCCTGCCTACCAGTGTTCTAAACCGACTCACCGACCATTCCCTAAGTTAATACCACCCAATTTGAGGAGGTTTGTGACTCCTTCTCAAATTAGGGGTACCAGGACTCCCCGCATTCTCCACCACTCTGTTACCCTGTGACTTTGGGGTCCCAAGAGGGGCAACCAACCAAACAAACAAACACAACCAAGGTGGGGAAATTAGCTGGAGCACTCTCTTAGCTAACAAGAGGCAGAGTAACTTAGCGGGGATCTTTTACCCAATGTATACAGCATCGGGTCAGTGAGCAGACAAACGGTTAAAATAGCAACAAGAACATTTATTAACAAGCAGGCAAGTTAATAAAAAAACGCAACTTCACTGCTAAATAAGAAATAGGAAATAAGAGTTTTGGGGGAATGGGTGATGCGTCACCTTTCTCGCAGTCCTGTAGAAGCCAATTGGAGAGAAGGAAACTCAGCACAGTGGCCGAGGGGGATTCGCAGAAGAAGTAGCAGCAAGGCGGGGTGAAAGTCCAGCGAAGTCCAAGGAACTCTCAGAACTGGGGATTTTTATCAGGGAAAGAATGGCCGTAGGCTAGCCCAGTCTTGGGCCAACACAATGAGTTTTGGGCTAGAGACAATGTCTCCGAAAAGTCAGAATTTGCATGATTGAGTTATGGTCCAAATTGACAATAGTATGTAGATGCGGCTAGCTTGGCAGTTTTAGCATTCAGCTTGCCATGGTGCCCTCTCAGGGCAGAGGATCTCTTTGTTTAACACGCATTTGTAAGGAAGGTGTTTGTTTCGGGAGGTCCCCTAAACCAGATCTGGCAGTTTTTGGCTTGCCTTGGTGTAAACAAATATGACTCAGCAGATAATAGCCATGCCTAGCTTCGCGCTTGTTCGGTGGCCTCACAAACACTTGGCTGGTGGCAGAGCAGGGCCAAATTATGATAATATCAAAATGGTATCTAAGGTTACCAAAGGCCAGGCCAGTTCACGGTAGTAACAATGTTGCAAAACGCCTCTTCCCAAAGGTGTGATATGACCCTGGAATCGGTAGGCCTCTATTCGGCGTGAAATTTATTTTGAAATGTTTAATTGGAAAATGGTCAATTTGGTTCAAATTGCCCATTTTTGGGGGGGGGTGTTATCACCGTGAACTGGCCTGGCTTCGGTAGACATTAGATATCATTTTGATATCACAATTTGGTCTTATTTTGCCACCCTCAGCCAAGTGTTTGTGAGGCTCCCGAACAAGCACGGAGCTAGGCATGGCTATTAAATGCTGAAACATTCCTTTTCCCACCTAAGCAAGCCAGACACAGCCAGATCGTGCTTTAGGAGACCTCCTGAAACAAACACTTCATTAAGGATGCACGCTAATACAAAGAGCCCCCTGCCTCGAGCAGGAACCCTGGTGATCTGGACACTCCACCGCCCTGGCAAGCTGCATCTGCATACTGGCCATCCCATTGTCAATTCGAATTTGACTCAATCATGTTAAATTCTGACCTTTCGGAGACATTGTCTCGCACCCAAACCTCATTGTTCTCTCCCAAGTACAAACTAGCCCACAGTCATATTTTCCCCCATAAAAACCCCAAGCTCCGACAGCTTCCTCGGATCGCTCCGGACTACCATCCAGCCTTGCTGCCGCTTTGTCGGGCGAGCTCCCCTCGGCCACTACGCTGAGTTTCTTCACTACCATCTTCAGCTTCTCCAGGACTACGAGAAAGGTTCGTACCTCCCATTTCCTCCGAAAATTCTCATTTCTCATTTCTTAGTTAGCTGTGTGGTTGTGTTGTCTTCAGTGTTTCCCTGTCTTTAATAAAACATCAATTTTGTTATTTTAAAACTGTGTGACTGCTCGACTGACCTGACCCCGTATACATAGGGTTACAAGATCCTCGCAAAGTTACCCTGCCTCTTGTTAGCTTAATTGAGTGCTCCAGTTAATTTCCCCATCTTTGTTTGTTGTTCTTTGGTTATTTGGGCACCCCTTCCGGGACCCCCAGTTCACAGGGTAACAATTTGCCCTTACAGCCGATGCAGAAGGATGCATCACATCTATGGGGAAAGATGTCATCCCCTGTCCCTGGCACTAAAGCAGTGAAGAAAGAGACATTAGTGATCAGAGGCTAGACATATTTCATTGCTGCACTCTAGGAACATACATTAGTTTTTTGATGTGGTTTTCAAAATATCTCTCATCAACAAGGTATAGTGCAAAAGCTTCATGTGCCACTGCACAGGTAGGTATAGAGAAGGAACAATCCATCCCGGGGCATGCGGCCTTTCTGGCATGTAATTACTTGTGAAGACCATGTGCACTCCAAGCCATGTTACAAAACGCCAGCAATCCATAACACTCTGAAATGTAACTTTTTATCACTCATGAAGTAGGGATATCCTTTCCCTCCTCAAGGTATACTTTCCCTGGCCAATAACATATAAACAGCTGTATAGGTTAGCCATTCTCCTCTTTGGCATTTGCAGATGGCGCTGTTAATGCTTGCTGAAAGGCAACGATTGACAAACATTGGGTTTGACTCTGTAGTGCAATGGACATGCTATGGTGTACCTCACAAGCTGTGTCTCAATACGATTACTTCTCTCTCCATAAAGGGAATGAAGACAACTTTCCTTGCACTTCTCAAGTGGGCTCCTCCAGATAGGAGGTCGAGAGTCCATCACCCTCTGGTGAGTTGCACCACATCTCCTTTTCCCTAGGGAGACTCTTTCTCCTTTGCATTAATCGAGGTTAAACTTTTAATGCTTTATGTGAATCTCTAATGACTGAAAAGTCATGTCAACATAATAGTAACATGATGCGAATATTCCTTTCAGGCACTATCGGGTGTATCTCCTTATTAGAGAAGGATTGTGTACTAGGGTAACATTATGAACCTATTTACATCAACGTTAGGAGGAGTAAGTCTGAGAAGTTTATTCTATTCAAAGCAGGAAGGGATCAAGGGACATGTAGTGCATAAATTTCAAACATCAGGGTTTTAGGTCCCAATCCCTTCACATCAAAGGTTTATTTGCAAGTGCAGCTGCACCGCCTTGATGACAACAGGGCACCACGTGCTCCAGACCAGGTAACATAGGCAAAAATTCCCCGCTCAAAGTAATTCATCTGTACGCCGCCACCACAGAGACCCAAGAGTGCAAGAGGTACAAAAAGCAACGCATACCTGGAAAATGGAGCTTGTAGTAGGAATGTTATGCTTTTTGAAATACATGTCCAAGCAAGGAATACCGATCCGTCTTCATTACAAAAGAAATCTTTACCCAATATGATTCCATCATTGGTTTTATGCAGATAATGGATCAATAGTTGACAAAGGCAAAAAGCATGCACGAGCGTTTAGGGCCCTGATAAGGAAAGGTACCATTCTCTGAAGAGAAAAATGTTTCACCTCTGCTTGCCCAGTCATGCACTGTTTACATGCTAGACATGCAAAAACATTGTAATTTCATTATTGATGTCTTACAGATTTTTTGTGCTTTTCTTTTAAAATTGTGAGGTAACAGCACTGTAAGGTTTTATATGGGAAATGGATGCTAGCTGCCTAGTTGAAGCATCTGCCTGTACAGTATGTACTTTTCAGGATTTTACATTTAAAATGATTATTTCCCTAGAAGAACCTTCCTTAGAAGCCGTAAGCAGCATCAGCACCGTTTCCATGGCTGGGATGTCACCAAGATCTAGGCTTAGATTGGCTTGTCCCAGGGACCGAAGCAGAAGGAGAAATGATACCATGACCGCAGCAATAGCAACAATGTAATTCATAAAGGAACAGCAGGAATTAAACAGAGCACAGCGGGCAAGGGAGTTTGAGGTCCTTATCAGCACCATGGAACGCCATCACAATGAACTTGTAGCAGTTTTGAGAGAGGGAAATGAGACCTTGAATGAAACGGTACAGCTTTACCGACTGGATATTGAAACTGCAGCTGAAGAACGCAGAGAGATAATTGCCCTCCTGAGAATCTGCGCCACAGCTATGACCACCTTGGTATCATCATTGGAGATGAGTCCATCCAGTGGAAGAAGCACTAACAGGAAGGATGCCACAACGAGCACCGAGCCATCACGAGGGGAGACAAGTCACAGCCTTGCAATAGAAAGTACCTTTTCATGCTCCCATCCAGAAAGTCAAAGTGGAAAGGTTTCACATCCAAAGAAGGCATTGCAGCGTTATAGCCCCTGAGGCATCGTTTTACTCAATGCTTTTTGCAATTTGCTAATTTCTTTTTAAAAAGAAAAAAAATGTTTATATATTCCCAGGGTTCCTTTAATTAGCAGTCCGTGCATGGCCGCGAAATGCCTAAATGCAAACTGCCTGCAGCTGTAAACCATGTCATTCAGAAAAGTGAGTTGTACAACTGCAGCAAGGATTGCTGGAAATGGCTGCGTTATTCCAGACACCGAAACAATACAGTAACTTGTGTTTCTTTGCAGACAGAATGCTACTTTCACTATTAATTTTTAATTTATCCAATATGCCACAACATCATTCTGACTGCGGGCGACATGACAAACAGGGAACACATGTCATTGATGTTTCACAATTCAACTGTCATCTTTTACAGCATATGATCAGAGGACATGGCTGCCACCTGTTTCTGGACATTTTAAAAAGTTAATTTATTCTTAACAGTAAAAGGTTGGTATTTTTTCTATTGTTCTGCAAATACAGCATACATACAAGTTTGAATTTGGAGAAGTACAATACTGATAAAAGTCAAGTTTATATGTTGAAGCACTGAGTTGTGCCACTGAATCATTTCTTACCTCTTATTTGGTTCAGGTAAATGAAGAAAAAAGTGAGCCGTCTTAATTCATATGTACATAATTTTAATAACAGAAATCAGTTATAGTCAAAAGTTAAACGATTGGAACATACTTATGGAATACAAACAACCAAGAAGGAGCATTCTGTAAGGGGAAGGTGTTCCTGGACAGTCTAAATTTTAATGGTTTGGTGGATTTGTGGGAAGGGGGGGCAACAAGTGAAGGGATCTCTATCTATTAATTACAAGTAAAAAAATTAACAAAATGATTGAAAAAATGCATTCTGTGGTGGGGTTACACAGTTCAGGAAGTGATAAGTCTTGCTACCGTGGCCTTAATCCTTTCCCCCTCCCGGACCCTCCTTTCAGAGGCATAGGGATGAATATCTTCCGCTTGATGGAGAAGACATACAGGTGGGGGGCGGTCAAGTCCAGGTGGAGAATATGTCCCTTTGTTTCACAAATGTTGTGTAGTACTACACACATGGACACTACGGGTAGAAAGTTCTGTTCAGAGACAGTCAATGGTGCAGAAAGGCAGCCCCATCTTACGTTGAGCCTTCCAAACACCCTTTCAACCACGTTTCTGCACCTATTAAAAACCTTGTTGTATGCAAGTTTCCTTGCGTCTAGGTGTCCAGCGTATGGCTTCATCAGCCACCGGGAAAGGGGGTATGAAGCATCGCCCAGAATAATTGGTCCAATCTGAACCCCATCAATGATGATGGTTGGGTTTCCACGCACAAATCTTCCTGCCTCCATGGCCTGCCACAGGGAAAAGTGCCGGAAAAGGAAGGCATTGTGTGATTTGGCCATGAAACCCAACACAATGTCAATAAAATGTCCAGAATGATCCACAGTGCCCTGTAGCAGGATGGAGAAGGAGCTTTTCCTGTTTATGAACTCTTCTCCTCTTCCCTTCAGTGGCCGAACGGGAATATGAGTGTCATCGACTGCCCCGATACACTGTAGGAATCCTATTTGAAGGAAACCATCCATGATCTGAAAGTGGGAGGAGAAAAGGGAAAAATCAATTTTTAAATGTATGTAACATATACAACAAAGTCATGTGTGTCCCATTTTCCCCACGTAGATTGGCATGGAGACCTTTGCCCATGGCTGTAAATTCTGGTGGTTATTTGTTTTGGTCATTTTGAAGTATGCTGAAGTATGAGTTAGAGGTGGATGGTGGGTGTGAGAGTGCAGTGAGGAAGTACTGCATGTCCCATGTTTCCCTTGTTACTCGGCATGGTGACCCTAGGGCGTGGCAGAATCTTCTGAAGGGTGCTTGTTTTGGCCCTTCTGAAGTGTGGTAAAGGAGTTTGAGGCGGATGGTGGGGGTGAAAGTGTAGTAGGGATGTCCTGCGTGTCCCATGTTCCCCATGCAGCTGGGCGTTGAGACCCCAAGGGCGTGGTTGTTCATTCTGGAAGGTGGCTGTCTGAGCCCTGGGAAGTGTGGTGAAGGAGTTAGAGGTGGATGGTGGGTGTGAGAGTGTAGTAGGGAAGCACTGCGTGTCCCATGTTCCCCATGTAGATGTGCATGGGGACCCTTGGGTGTCGCATAAGATTCCATATGTCTTTTGGGTTGGTGTCTTGGGAGGACGGGAAAGGTGAAGGAAGATTGAGTGTGGCCATCAGCATTTGTTGAGCAAACATTATTTTTCATATGCCAATGCGGATTTTGTACAGCAGCAGTGCTGTGCAGAACACATACTCACCCTCCAATAGTCTCTTAGGCAAACAGTCAAGGACAGGAGGACGTGCTCTATTGCAAGGCAGACCTCGATGGCTATCTCTGCAAATGTGGAGATCTCCAGCCCAAAAGTATTGCAGTCTTTCTGTAGATTAGGGGGGTTGTCAGCCACCAAACAGCAAAAGCCACTCTCTCCTCCACAGGAATTGATTCACGCATCTCGGTGGTCCTTCGCTCCAGGTGCGGACGCAGATGGTCTACAGTTTCAAACAGGGTGGCCTTTGTCATCCTGAAGTGATAGAGCCACTGGTCATCGTCCCATGTAGCCAGGACCTCATTGGTCCACCACGTGCTGCGCATCCACTCCCAAACCCACCATCTTCTTAGCCATGGCACACTTTCTGAGGAGCCTCCTACCAGGGCTGTATACAGGCTGACATCATTATCACCGCAATCCCACGAAGCAGCAAAAGAAGTCTCACTGAGGGCACTGGCTCCTCATGGGTATCCACCCACCTGTTGGAGCCTGTACCTCCTGGCTTAGTCATGGTTCCACTGGCGTTGCATTGACACCACCACACGTCCCAGTACTGTCAGAACTGGACTCAGGACTGTGGCAATGTTTCTTAACCTATCTTGTTCCATCTCGAAAGCTGGACAAGACAACTGCGGTGCAAGTAATAGGGTCAATGAACTAGCAAGCTCAATTAGATCCACGGAGCACACCTTGCTAGTACCAAAAATCTATCTCTCTCCAGAAGCTTCCCAGGAAGGAGGAGTTATGCGAGGGCTCATGGGAGGGACCGGGGGGCAGTATGGACTTTCGCACATATGCACGTACGTAGTGACGTATAGAACCATGCAAAAAAAAAAAGTGCCGACGGGGGTGGGGTAAAGAGAGTAGCGGGAGTGGCCACGGTGGAGGCAATGCGGATCTATAAATTCACACTGCTCCGAATCGGAGTAGAAATATGGAGTAGCTGTGAGGAAGGAAATAAAGGAAAGTCTGCCTTGTTTCGAGCTCAGAACATCTGGTAAGAAACGGCACGAAGCGATTCACTAGCCTCGTGTGGAAAGGGTCTTAGTCAGCTATAACTTTGTCCAATTCTAATTTGCCCAAGTATCTGTCTGGCAGTTGCAGTTCATTAATTTTCCAGCTAGTTCTTGGCTTCTTCCTTTCTACATGTCCTTCCCATAAACCCATCTGTACCAGTCTCCATATGGGTTGTTACAGCAAAGCTCTTATTAATCACTTCAGCAAACTAATAATACTATTAATCAGCTTAGCAAGTTAGCAAACCAACCTTACATTTTCTATACAATATCCACCCTCATTGCCTGGGTAAGATCGTCCAATATTTATTTCTCATTTGGATATCTATTCCATCCAATATGTTCAGTAGGTATATCTCTGGCTGCATAGGAAAGTTAATTTTAAATATGTGGTATGATGGAGTCACCTTCTTTGGAAGTTTTTAAGAGGCTGGATGGCCCTTTGTTGGGGTGTTTGAGTTTGGTTTTGAGTGTTTGTTTCTGTATGGTGGGGGTTGGACTCGATGGCCATTGTGGTCTCTTCCAACTCTTATGATTCTATGATTCTAAATATTTTTGCAATATGTTTCTGATTTTGTTTCCAAATTTTTTTGCTTCTGAACACTAACACCAGACATGGTAAAGGGAACCTATTTTGTCACATTTTCTATTCTTTTCCTATATTTTTTTTTATAATTTTATTAAAATTCAAACATATAAAACAATCTTATATAACTGTATATATCAGTGTAATATTTCTGATAATCTTCCATTCCTGTCTGGATTTCAATTTTTCTAAATATACATCTTGCTAGCTTTAAATGTACCACACTAATAAATGATATTATAACTTGTTAGTTCCTGCAGTACATCAATACTCTACATTATAACTCAACCTCCATCAGATCACATCATCTTGATATACAATCCTCACATACTTTTCTTTAAGCATTATCATCTGTTATTAACCAACAATTATCCACTACTATTTGCCATTCTTTCTTAATTTCTTCATCTGATTTCCCCTTTAGTCTTTGAGAGACTATATCTGCATTTTTGTTTTCATCAAAAGTTGCCCACCATTGATCAATTGAAGGTATTTGTTGAGTTTTCCATAACCTTGCATATTCAATTCTAGCAGTCGTGATCATCTAGAATATTATCCACCAATATTTCTTTTGAATAGTTTCATCAATCATATGTGTCATATTCAACAGATACATTTCAGGTGTTTTCTCAAACTGTACCTTCAATATTGTACAGATCTTATTAAGCACTTCTCCCCAGTACTTTTTTGCTTTGGTACATGACCACCACATATGGAACATTGTACCGACCTCCTTTTGACATTTCCAACACTGTCGTGTTCCTGTTTTATAAAATCTCATAAATTTTTCTGGTGTCATATACCATCTATGAAACATTTTATAGTAATTTTCTTTTAGGTTCTGGGTAGCTGTAAATTTCTGTGTTTTTTTCCAACTTTTTTCCCAGAACTCCAACCGATTCAGTGGGATGCCCCACGTTTTGTGCCCATGAAATCACTGTTTCCTCTTCCCTCTCTTGATGCAAGATTTCCTGATATATACCAGATAGTAAATGTAAAGGATTTTCAACTAGCCATTTAATCACACCTTCTTTCTCTTTTTGTTCAATTCCATAAGTTTTAATGTCCATCTGAAATCTTTTAGTTAGTTGTCTATAGGGGAATCAATTCAGTGTTATGCCTTCTTGCAATTTTTCTCTTGTTTTAATCTTGACTGTATTTCCAATGGGTTTTTCTCTTATGTCTTCATATCTAATCCATTTGTCTGTTTCAGTCCATCTACCAAAAAAAGCCTCTTGAAGGGACAACCATGATGGGAGTTGCCTAATGTTTTTTGCCTTGTACTCATTCCGTATTTTCAATAGCGATTTTCTCAAATAGTGATGCAAAAAGTCTTTATAAGTTTCAGCTTTATTATAAAACATATAGGCATGCCATCCCATTCTTAAGTCCGCTCCTTCAAGCGCAAGCATTCTCATATTCTGTAAGTTAATCCATTCTTTCATCCAAATCATTGCTGCTGCCTTGTAATATATATGAAGATCCGGTAGTCCCAGTCCTCCTCTTAATGTTGGATCAGTCATTCCATTCCATTTTATCCTAGGTTTCTTTCCTTGCCAGATAAATTTTGATAACTCTCTTTCCCATTGTATAAAAGGCTTACTATTTGTAATGATGGGGAGGTTTTGAAAAAGAAAATTCATTTTTGGGAGTACATTCATTTTCAGCCACAACTCCTTTTCTTGTTTTTGGTTCCATTTTAATATTTACCAGCAGATGGCAGTATTTGTACACTATAACAAATTTGGTTCAGCCTTTTTCTCCTACTCCAGCCAACTTGTATCTCCCAGCTTATTTCTTATACCTTTTATACATACTTTGGTACCATATATTATAACAGCAATATCAAGTTAAGCTTTTGGGTGTTTAAATTCAAAAGTCTAGATTAAAAAAAGACAGAGTTCAATTCATACAGTAGTTACTTGTAAATAAAAGAAGCAATTTCAAATATAACGAATCTATTTAACTTTATATCTAAATATCAAAATTTATGATAATTATATTATTAAAAAACACAAAACTTAATTAACCAATAATAAAATTCAATTCTGGGCAATAAAGAGGCTTTAAATTAAAGTCCCTTTCCCTCCTCCCTCTTGAATGTGAAAGCTAGCCTCTTGTTATTTTTATCTGCCACTTCAAAGCAGCAAGAAAGTCCTTGACTTGATACTTCATTACCACAGAGTCTCTGGCGTTGCTATGGATACTGGAGGCAAAGATAAAATGAACGGTGGGAGAACAGCTCTATCTCCATCTTCTTATTCGTTTGTTTCCAGCAGTCCAGAAGCCCAGAAAAAGTTCTCTTGTTGCCAATGTTTCTATTATACAATAAGTCCACTATAGAAAAAGTCCCAAAGTCCACTCCTATCGTGATTCTTCTTTTTATTCTTAAATGTCTTAACAACAACAACAACAAAACCCAAAAGTTCAACAAAATGTAATCGTTCCCTTCAATAAAGGTAATTACTTTCCCTTTCAATCCAGTCCTGCGTTCCCAAAAAATAATGTCCTTTTCCTTGTATAAATAATTGTCCATATGTACTTGTATCCATGTAAATAATGAAATATAAAAACTATAACAGTTTAAAAATTTCAGTCCATTCAGTCCAGGCCTGTGTTCCACGAAAATACAAATGTCCTTTCACTTATAGAATTAATTGTCCATTTAAAACTTATATCAATGCAAATATGAAATATGTATATAAAAATGGTAGAATAAAAGTCTCTGAAATATATTAATATAAGACAAAAGACAGGGGAATTTATATAATGTCCTTGGTACCAAAATAAAAATCAAACAGCCATCAAGCAATCCAGCAAGAGAGAGAATAATCTGAACGCCCTCCAGAAGAAAAAGAAAACTGCTGTGCCTTTAGTTTCATCCTCCACCACTTCAGGTGTATCCAATTAATTTAAGCAAAGTTCAGAATCTTGTATTTTTTTTAAAAAAAATTTAAAACTTTTTAAAGTCCTTTGAATTCTTCTTATAGTAAAGTCCCCCAGACAAAACAACTCCCACCATTCAGGGCTTAGATGGATTTCAGTAAAGTTCAGTTTAGTTCAATCACCCTATAACTTGCCAATGGGCATTTTGTACAAATCCATATACCCATCTTATTATGTCAATGTCAGTATATCCAAATAAATGCAAACACAGTTTCTTAACAGTCTTTTTAAATGTTAGTACTTTCAAATCCGCACTGTTTAATTGTCTAAATCAGCACTTTTATTTCACACCTCTACGTACTTCAAAATGTTTGGGTTTCTACCTTTCTCAAAGCTCCTGTTAAACACGTTGCAATCTTACTTTGCTTGAAATCCAGTTCAGTCCTGCTACTTGCCATATTAGTGTATCTTCTTCTTTAAAAGTCGGCGGCGGCGCTTGTTCCGCTGTTGTGGCGACAGCGATGTTCCCGTCGTGGTCCTTCGATCCCTCGGCACCTTCCACTCTTTCCTCCCGGAAAGAGCTCAGAGTCGATTCCAGGATCCCCTTTGGACCTCTTCTCTTTACCGGGGGGGTTTTCAAGCCCTTTTTGATGATCTAAAAACGTCTGGGATATTTGGTCACATTTTCAACCTTTATTATCGTCATTTCTGTTGGTTTTTTAAATTTGCACAGGAGTTAAATACCACCTATAAAAGATTTTAAAATATTTTTTTCTTAAATTAGAACTTCTTGTGAACATCTAAGTTTCCAAGATTTTTCCCACTGATCAAGACGTATAGGCTGACCAATATTTTGTGACTATTTAATCATTTTTTCTTTAACTAGATCTTGTTCCAAACCAGATTTCAATAGTAATTTATATAGGTTTTTCAATTAACTGAGCTGTACCAGGTTTCAATAATATCAAGTTCTATTTCCTGTGAGTCTAATCCTTCAGTTTTTCTATCCATTTTTAATCTCTCTGCCAATTGGCTATGTAAAAGCCAGTGTGATGTAAAACCATATGCTATTACCTCTGTAGCTCCCCTGTAGCTCCCCTGTAATTTTTAATAGTATGTCATTATTTGTTATTTTAACAATATCTTTATAAGTCATCTGTTCATCTATCTGTGGTCTTTCTAATCTGTGGAACTTTGGGATAAAATGTATTTTTATATTTCAACCAAGTTCTTATTTTTTATATTTCTTTTTTTATTATTATTTTGTTGTAAACATTTATAAAGTAATGTTATTTACAAAAATTAAAGATTATTTACAAAAATGCACATAGATCTTCTACAAATTACAGACTAAATATTCTCCTTACATAATATAGCCCAAATGAAGGAAAATTAAGGAGGTCAAAGTCAAATATAAATATATATCATGCTATTTAAATATCATGCTATCATGCTATCTAAGTTATTCTCTAAAAGACATAACAGAAGCTTTCCCCCATTTCTCACCAAAATATGTAATCAGATCTTCCCACTGATTCTTAAAATTGTTTAGTGATTTATCTTTCACCAAGCTTGTCAATTTATCCATTTCTAATATTTCATAAATATCTATAATCCATGCTTCTATGGTGGGAGGTTCTTCCTTTTTCCATGTTTTCGCATAAAGAATTCTAGCCTTAGTTATCAGATTAAGTATTAATTTCTTGTACCATTTCTCAACATATTTCTCAATTACATTAAACATATTTAACAAATGCAATTCAGGTTTCACTGGAAAGTTCTTCCTTACGATTTTTGTTATTTCGATATGTATAGTCTTCCAATATCTTTTTGCTTTCTTGTAGTTCCACCAACAATGGTAAAACAAGCCTCTTTCAGACTTGCATTTCCAACCATTTTCACTCCCCCTTCTATAAATTTGAGCAATTTTAACTGGAGTTAGATGCCATCTATATAACATCTTATAGTAGTTTTCTTTAAATGGTTGACAGGCTGTAAAATTTAAATCTCTCCAAGCCTGTAACCAATCATCAAATTGAAGTGGATATCCAACAACTTGAGCCCATTTTATCATACTGCTTTTAACAAGTCTCATATTCTAATTCCCATTTTAAGATAAGCTTATAAAATTTGGCCGCGATATGTTTTTTGCCAGCTTCCAAGATGGCAATCTAACTCCGAGGGAAAATCACTTAATTGTTCTTCATTCTTATCTTGTTTAAATCTGGTATATAGCTGTAGGTACAAAAACCAAGGCCAGTTTATCCCATCAAGTGACAATTCTTCTTTAGTTTTGAAAATTGGTTCGTTACCTTGAAATCTTAATAGGTCTTTATATGTCCACCACTTATTTTGAGGTTTGCTTACCAAATTTTAAAAAACTTCTTGTGGGGACATCCATAATGGGATTTGTATTTGGACCAAATTTTAAATAGCGAGTTTCTTATTGGATGTTCATAAATTTTTTTATCATGGTTCTTTTTAGATTTCAGGTATAAGAACCAATGGGTTTGAGTGGTTCGGTGCAGTGTCTCTCCTTGCTGAACGCCATGCCATCTGTTTGATTCCTGAAGAGAACTGTCCTTAGGTGCCTACCTAAGCCACATTGCAGCTTTTCGTCGCTTCACTCTGGACCAGTAATTATCAGCCAAACTCTAAAAGTCCTCTATCTACACTTTCCTCCCTTTACCTTCATTTAGTCCTTGTGTGAGTGAGTGAATGTTTGGATCTTTTGCATGCATGTGTGATTTTCTCAATGAAACAGATTTTTAGGTTACATTTTGAACTCTCTGGCTTGTTCTTTCCTGTGTTACCCCATAAACATTGGTGGAAAGATCTTGCTAAGTTACCTCCCTTCTCACAGGCCTCCTAATTTTGAGCTAATTAATTCCCCATTGTCATGTGGAGGTACTAGCATCATGGGTGGACCCCAAGTCACCCATGTTTTGTGGTAACAGTACAATAACTAAACATTTTTTCCAGATGCAACAGTACAGGTACTTCTTGAGAAATTAAATGTTCCTTGCTTATGAAATGAGCCCGGGTCTTAAGGGAAGATACTTTTCTATTGCTGTTTCTGTTGCCTTTCTGTTGCTTCTGTATAACTTTTTTTAGTGGGGGGGGAAATGTACCAACTTAACCAAAGTGCTCAAATATCTTTCTACTTGTATGCTACAGTTCTGAAAAGAACTGAGGATTCTCTGAGAATGCCAGCCTCCTTGGGGAGAAACATTTTTTGGAATTCCAGAGCTGTAAACCTTGACAATAAACCATATATCAAAGGAATCACTGACCAAATAGGGAAACTCATGAAGGAACATAACCTCCGAACAATTTACAGACCAACCAGGAAAATTCAGCAAATGCTTTGCTCAGCAAAGGACAAGAGGGATCCCCTAGTTCTGCAGGAGTTTACCACATACCATGGAGCTGTGGTCAGGTTTACATAGGGACCACAAAATGCAGCATCCAAACACAAATCAAAGAACACGAAAGATACTGCAGGGTGATCCAGCCAGAAACATCAGCAGTTGCAGAACACACTATAAACCAACCCGGACACAGAATGTTATTTGAAAGCACAGAAATTCTGGACCCTTCTAACAACTACCAGGTCAGACTACACAGAGAGGCCATTGAAATCCACAAACGCTAGGATAATTTTAATAGGAAAGAGGAGACTCAGAAGGTCAACAAAATTTGGCTGCCAGAAGTGAAAAACACCAACATCAAAACACAAAAGATACTAATTAGCCCTAACGAGCCCCACCTGGGCTCAGGAAGTCCCCCCCCAGAAACAAGTATTCAATACACACAATAGGACTATTATGCTAATTGCTCCCTCCCCTCTGGAGGAGGAGACTGGCATATATATTCTCCACTCCACTTCCAATTCACCATTCCTCTGAAGATGCCAGCCACAGATGCAGGCAAAACATCAAGAGAAAATACAGCCAGAACACGGTCTCAAAGCCCGAAAAACCCACAAGAACCACTTGACAATAAAATTTGTAGTGAGTTTGTAGCAGACAAACATATTCTTCTGTTTTCCACAAGAGGGTGCCAAGTATCCATATTTGGCTATCCAATTCTAGACCCTTCCTGCATCTTACTTTTTCGTGGAGGTGGGGCTGGCGTTCGCGCGAGCAGCCTCTTGCGTGAGACACTCACTTCGCTGCTCCTTTGTCCAGCAGCTGGCTTGCCGGTCGCACGAGCGCCACGCGAACACCCCGCCCCTCCCTACCACAGCGCAACCTGGGAATTGCAGGCTAGCACTGAGGCAGGAAGTGCGACCGGCCCGCAGGGCAGGTAAGTGCCCGAGGGCCCTGGGAGCCTTGCACGACCGCGCAGCGTTTTTAGCTTGAAGCTCGTGAGTGCATCGTATGGACCGCCGCTCCCATTTACGCGACCAAGAGAAGGTGAGTTGTGCAAAGGGCCTTCAACTTAAGGCAGCATTAAGGTGAACCTCTCACAGTGTTTTCAGGGCTGAAGGTGTGTGGTGTGCCCAACGTCACCCAGAGGGTTTCCATGGCCAAACAGGGAGTTGAATTATGGTCTCCAAGGTCACAGTCCAATGTTCAAACCACTACACCATGCTAGCTCTTTGTCAATTATATCCCAAGAACTGTTTGGAACTTAGAAACTACTGCAGTTTGACCTGCACTAAACTGCTCCCAAGAATCTAACCAAAAGTGCAAATGTCATCTTGCAAAACTTTCAATATTTTTAAAATTGTTGTTGTGTGCCTTCAAATCATGTCTGATTTATGGTGACCCTAAGGCAAACCTATCACAAGGTTTTCTTGGAACATTTTGTTAGACAGCATTTGCCCTTGCCTTCCTCTGAGGCTGAGAGAGTGTGACTTGCCCAAGGTCACCCAATTAATTTCCTTTTCCAAGCAGGGATTCAAAACCTGGTCTCTTTGTATCCTTGTCCTGCACTCAGACCTTCACACCATACTGGCTCTCTTTTGAAAATGGTTAATATATGGGAATATATTGTTTAATCTCTCAATGCGTTCACAAGATCATTCTTTCAAATACTGAAGCACTGACTGAGTAGATAGATGCAGAGATTAAACTATAGGCTATTTAGTCAATTATTTTAAAAAAAAACTTTGCAAATATTTCAAGTCCTTTGGATTCTTCATCAAACCAAGGGTTCCAGATAAAGTTCAAGCAAACAAATATATTCTGAATTATGACCCTATACTCTCCAACATTTCACAGATAAAAACTGGGATTTGTGTGCCTAAACAACATCAGAGTGATATCAAGATGCCAAAAGATATTAATAAGGAAAAATTTCCAGCAACAAACAGCAATAAAGTTCAAAAGATCCAGAAACTTTACTGATGATCATTGCAAAGCAATTGCACGCACAGCAAAACTGTTGAAACTAAAAGCCAGTTACATATGCAGTACTTTATAAGCAATCTACTATGTAAAAGTCAAAGTTTGTATGTTTGTCTGTGTCAGGCAAAGACCTCATATGATTGACTGTGTGAGATGAAGACCTCATATGATTGGCTGCCTGTGAAGATTCTATGAAATCCTGGGCAGTTTAGGGAGGGGCCTTTAGAATTCTTAGTCAGAATGCTTTTGGGGTTGGCTGGCTGCTATGGAGACAAGACCTAGCAGCAAGAAGGAGGGCAATGTATTCCCTCAGGAACCCAACCTCTTTATGTTAATAACTCTGAATACAGATTAGATTGGGGAATATGGGGAAAAGTTTCAGGTACTGGACAAGACAAGATCTCAGATCTTTGTAACAAGTTATTATCTATGAGAAGATAAAATCCTGGGCAACACTGGGTATATACACTTGTAGGTAATAAGCTCAATTTGCCTGCAAAGGTATTTCATTCATTGCTATGTACATTATCTCATAGCTCCTACTCTCTTCTAACTGCCTGTTACTATGACAACTCTTCAGCCTTGATTTTATGCCCAGACACCAAACACCTGCTTTATCTCTGAAGTGAAACTAAAACATCTTCTTTTCTCGGCAGGGCCCTCCTACAACTTTATCCTCTGCAGACCCTGACACTAGCAAAGCTAAATGCTAAAGAGGAGCTTATAGAAAAAGCAAGTCATCTGAATATAAAGCACATATTTTTAAAAAGCCTTTAATTATTATTATAATTATTAAAGTTTAATAAATCCATGTATTTCCTTTATGTCTCATAATCATTGCAACAAGTCCTAGGAAAGCAAACTAACTTTAATGTACTGTGACAAGCCATTGTATAGACAAAATATAGATGGATCCTATTCTATTATATACATGATGAACAGGAAGCAAGCTAGATTTTATATGCATGATTTTCAGAAGAATAAATTGCAACTATCCAGAAGCTGTTTTCTCATATGGGTAGCAGTTTACAGAGGCAAAACAGAATACAGTCCTCCCTCCACATTCATGGGTTTGACCTTTGTGAATTTGCATTCCCCCACCTCCTCCTCCTCCTCCTCCTCCTCTCTTGCATTCTATCAGGGGTGGAGAAAGAAGGTAGGGGCCTGGAAATCAGGCAAGGGAATGGGGGAAGGAATGTGTATAGCCTTCCTTCTCCCCTCCTTAGCCCCCCAACCCCGTTCCCTTGCCTCTGGCCCTAGCATGCAAAAGGCAAGGGAACGTGAGGGGGAGCCCCAGAAGGGAATGGGAGGGGCATCACAGAGGGAGTTATTCACATTTTTTCCACTTTTGTGAAGGTTCTGCACCTTGAACTCTCACAAAAGTGGGGGGGGCACTGTACAAATAAACTCACAGGTTTCAATAGCCAGCCAACATGCATCAGGTTCCTTCATTTACCTTTTTGAACAATAAAGCTTTGGGGGCATATTTACAGTTTATGACAAAATAAGAGAGCACTACATCTTCATATCCTATTCCCTCTGCATATTACAGTCCAGGAGTTGCAGAATATCTTACAAGGCTTTTCAGTTAGGAGGAATAGGTGGGGGTTGGGCAAATGTAAAAAGACTTTGTGAAAAGGAGCTTCTTTACTGGTGGTTTTGTTAAATGAAGTATGCCATTATAAATATAGCCCCTGTAGCTTTTAGAGTGCTGAGCAGAAGGAAAAGCTTCTGAAGCTTAAAGGCTGCACATCTCCAGTAGACCAAGATTCTGGTTCTGTAAAACTTTGGTTCACAAATACTGTGATGAGTTTTGGCAGTTATGCTGCATATAGAGACTACAGTCTGCCTCTGAAGTTGGGCACGGGACACAAGATTGCAAGACAGCCAGTGAAAGACAGTGCTATACAATGATGCTATAATCTCATCACAGATTGAAAATAATGTTTGTGTGAAATTAATGTCACTGTTATTTTATTTTCATGTGAATCAGTCTTCCTATCTGCATCTTTGATAAGCTGTTGCATTTTGTTTCATCCTACTTTTAAAGGTTAAGCAATCCAAAGTCTTTAAAGCTGGCTGGCAGATTTTTGAACAAGAAGCTATTTGGACACAATAATTTAGGTCTTTTGGGTTTTGATGTTTAAACAATAAACATCAAAGAGGTTTTGTAAGATTTGGTATACTTAAAGGTAGTTTTAATGAGCGTGATGCGTTGCGAGGCCAAAAGAGCCTTGTGTGAAACAAAGGATAGCTGCTGTTCTGGGATGTTAGCAATATCTCTGCTTCACTTTCTGAAACTTTAAACAATTTCAGCTACAGACTTGAGTCATTCTTTCTTTCTAGTTGAAGACAAGCTTGTTACTGCAGTTTAGGCCTACCTGGCGATAGCACTAGATATCACTTTGATATCATAATTCGGCCTTACAATACCACTACTCTCCACATGTTTGTGAGGCCCCCAGACAAGCACAAAACTAGGCTTGGCACTTAACTGCTGAAATGTTCTCAGACAATACAGGCACGCCAGAAATAGCCAGATCACCACTTTAGGAGACCTCCTGGCAAACACCCTCATTATGTATGCACGCTGTTTACAAAGGACTCCCTGCCCTGAGCAGGTAACTTGGCAAGCTAGAAGCTTAACTGTCAAGCACTGAGCATTTGCATACAGTCTACCTCTTTGTCAATTCAGACTTAACCCAATCATGCTAAATTGTGACCTTTCGGAGACATTGTCTAGCACCCAAAACTCATTGTTGTCCCCAAGTAAGGTATAGCCTGCAGTCACACTTCTCCTCATAAAAACCCCTGATTCCGAGACCTTCCTCGGATCACTCCCAAGTTCCGACCGCCTTGCTGCCACTTTGCTTGGTGAGCCTTCCCCTCAGCTCCACGTGCTGAGCCACACCGAACCCCAGCATCGCTCTCTATCTTCTCCCAGGCTTCAGGAACAGGTGTCGTATCACCCAAACCAACTATCCCTCTGAAAATCCCTCTATCTTACTCACACTTTTATTTTCCTTAGTTATCTGTGTGCTTGTGTTGCTTACATTGTGTGCCGGTATTTAATAAAGATCATTCATTATTTTCAAACCGGTCTGCTTCTTGACTTGGCCTGACCCCGTAAACACTGGGTTACAAGATCCTGCTAAGTTACCCTGCCTCTCATAACACTAAAGCAGTGCTCTGAGCTAATTTTCCCCACCTATAGTAGAGCACATTTTGGAGCCCCTCCCGGGACGCCCAGTAAACAGGGTAGCAAGCTGCTCACTGTCTTAAATATTTTTAGTTTTGTTATCTATGTATTCTTAAAGATTGAAATATGCCTTAATTTTTAGTGAAAGAGATATTTTTCCTTAACACTGTTTTTTCTTCTTATTTTATCAATTTCTTAACTTTTTTTAAACTGTTGTGTAGAGAATCTTTTACAAATGTTTTTAAAAGTATATACTGGAACCATCATCTAAAAATCCTGAAAGAGTGGTAGGTATGTACTTCTTTTACTTCTTTTATAGCTGGGAATTTTAACTGCTTAAGTTTGTTAGAGTGGATGTAAGATCAAATTAAGATGTAGTATTTGTGTTCTGATTACTTTACTCTTTCATTTATTATTTCATCGTAATCTTATGCTAGTCACAGTATAGCTATTTTAATTATTATATCTGATGCTACCCTCTTAGCCAGTTAAGCAATTATGCTGTTACCCCAAAAGGTAGGTTATTCAGAGGTCCATCCACAATGCCAGTGCCTCCGTGGAGCAGTGGGGAATTATTAGTTCAAAAAGAGAGGCTTGTGTGAGGGAGGTAACCTTATAGGATCTTTCCACCTTTGTATACTAGTACTAATGCAGGGACACCACTTACAGATTAAAAGAATGTTTTATTGGAGAAAATCACAAACACATGTCAGATTCAAGGATTCTCACAACCATACAAGGCTAATTGAAGGAAAGGAAAGGAAATTGCATAGTGAGTGGGATGTATTGATGATATTTACCTATCCTAAAGAAAAGAGACAAAGCAATGTGGCTCAGATTAGGAGTCTGAAGGAGAAGAAGAATCTGAGCAGCAGAGTGGTAGCCTACATCCAGTGTGCTATGAGTTGCCAGGCTCAGGGCCAGGGTACATGTTTTTTTCTGTTCTGAAGAGGAAGGAATTAATGGCTCTCTGGCAGAGCAAACAACGGGGGCCAGATGCTTTCAAGGCCGGAATCCATAGGTTGTTGTGGGTTTTCTAGGGTTTGAGGTCATGTTCTATTAGTATTTTCCAGATCAGGAAAGAACACTTACTCTGTTCTTTAACTTTTCTGCTATGCTGCAGAGACACAAGGACCATTCCATCCTTTCTCACAGTGAAAAGGACCTTAAAATCTGCACAGGCTAACTGCATCTACAACTGAATGGAACATGCACTATTACACAAGTATATATACTCTGTTTCACTTCCATGCCACCATATCCTCTAAAGATGCCAGCCACAGATGCAGGCGAAACGTCAGGAGAAAATACTAATAGAACACAGCCTCAAAACCTGGAAAACCACAACAACCAATGGAGGCCAAAGCTGGCTAATGGTCTTAAAATTAGGTGATATTGTCTTTGGCCATACTCGTTGTCTGTCGTCCATGCTGTTTTTGTACCTGTTGTTTTGCTTCTAGGTATGCTACCTGAAGCCCTAAGCTTTTCTTGTGCTTCTGTTACCCCAAAACATGGGTGCCACAAGGGCCACCTCATGATGCTAGTACTTCTATGTAAAAGTGTGGAATGAATTAGCTCAAAAAGGAGGCTTGCGAGAGGGGGGTAACCTAACGAGACCTTGCTACTGGTGTTTATGGGCCCATACAGGAAAAGAGCCAGCCAAAGATTAAAAAATAAGCTAAAAAGGTGTTTTTATTGGGGGAATTCACTCATGCATGCACACAAGATACATACAGTCAAGCATTCACACAAGAGCTAACTGAAAGAGAAAAGGGGGGGGAATTATGGAGAGAGAGGCTGAAGGTTTTTGGGGTTATATAGTTACCATTCCAGAAGAGTAGTGAAGAGCTTGAAATACGACTTAGGCCCTTTCCACACGGGCATATTGCCCACGCTAGGGCGACCTCTCCAGGAAGTCTTCTTCACTGCGGGGTGTGCTAGAGCAGTTTGAAAACCTGAGGCTTTACACCTCAAACTGCTCTAGCACAGCCGCGGGGTGGCGCTGCGAGTTTTATAAAAACCACCTTCGCAAGTGGTTTTTATGAAACTCGCCCACGCTGCTCCTTGACAGCCCCCAGTGAAGAACTGCAGAGATGCGGTAGCGCATCCCTGCAGATCTGCCCGGGGGCGGGCTTCCGGCTGGTGCGCTGTCCTGATTGGGGGAGCGCCGCTGGAAGCTGCCGGCTGCCATTCTGGACGCCGCTGAGCGCCACCAAATGCCGCCGAAATTCGGCAGCGTTTAGAACGGCGAATCCACGCTCCCCTCAGGGACGGAGCAACCCGCTACGAGGTAAGCTCCGCCCCTGCATGTGCTGCCCCGTTTGGCCCCCCCTCCCGTGAGGAAAGGGCCTTGGACTTCTGTCTAAGGGCAGACAGATCAGGATTCAGAGTGACATAGTAGAGTCCAGCATTTCATCTGACTGCAACTGACTTCTCAAAACCAAGGGTTTATATACTCTGTTTCACTCCCTGAAGGGGTGTGAGTTGATTGCTCTCCCAGGCCAGTGGACAAGGGGAGTTGCAACACAGACAATGGGGTCTCGAATGAACTGAGTGGTTTCAATGTCTTGGTTGAGTGGAGGTTTCTGGGCTAGCTGCAGTAGGGCCCTTTTCGCATGGCATTTTTGATGCGAAAGGCCCCCTTGAGTGTCACGCAAGTGTGAGGAGCAGTCCGCACAACGCACTCACATTTGTGTGATGCTCCAGGGCCCAGCAGGGACCACTCATGCATTTTTTCATTTTTGGCTTGAAGCTGAAAATGCTGCATGGTTGTGCATTGCTCCGGGGCCCTGAGCGCACTTACCTTGCATGCAGAGCCTCGGGACCTGGGCCAGTTGCATTTCCTGTCCAGTGCAGCCTGGGAAGGTCCCAGGCTGCACTGTGAAAGGAAGAGGCAGGGCTCTTGCGCGAGCAGGAAGCTCATGAGGAGATGAAAAAGCAGGGAAGCGAGAGCCTCTCTCTGGAGGCTGCTCACGCGAGCACCGCACCCCAACGCCAAAAATAGGTGAGTTGCAGAAAGGGCCCGGGATATGGAAACAGCAGGGGTCCTGGCCTCTGCATCTGGGCACCTTATTGTTTTCTGAGGTTGGCATTGATAGGAGCCATTAAGTCAGGCTTTCTTGGCTAATTTCAGCAAACTTTTGACCTGGCCATGCTGAGGTCACCTCTGACCAACCCCCAGCCAGTATCCATTTCTTCCACATGGCCTTGCCAGCCATAAGTACAATTTATATTTTATGCCAATTAATATATTTTGCCAATTAGACCATATCAAAATCTGGGGGTGTACGGCCTGGTAACACTTTGTTTGAATAAACAGCACTTAGTCTTTATGCAATGAGTCTGTGTGGCTATTTTTTCCAGTCTGGAGCATCTGGATGTGGTTTGGCACTGCTTCTTATTTTCTGTACTCTGCACATGCTGTAAGGTACATACCTCCCAGGCCTAACAGAGTTTGACTTCCAACAAATATCAGGACTCCCATTACTACTATATCTCTAATTTCTGAATGTTTGGTCATCTGTTCCAGGGAAGGCATCATCCAAGTCCTGAATTTGGCTTGGGGGTCTGTAACAGACTCCTACAGTGACATCACAGATGTTTCTTTCTCCTTTAATTTTTACCCAGATGCTCTCAACCTGGTTTCCAGGATTTAAGCCATGGATCTTTTCACAGGTGTAAATGTCTTCGATATATAGTGCTTTCCTGTTTGTTCTACTTCTCTGTAATAGGTTATACCCCTCTATTGCTACATTCCAATCATGACACTCATCCCTCCAGGTTTTAGTGATGCCTATTATACCATATTTGCTGTGCTGCAAGTTCAAGTTCATCTTCTTTATTTCTCATGCTCTGTGCATTAGGGTAGAAACATCTAAGACCATGGGTCATTTCTCATATATACTTATCACAGGGTCCCCCCCCCCCCACTGTTGAGTTCCTGTATCCTTCACTCAGTTCTTCCAATAACACTCAGGCTATTATTTCCAGCACTTGAGAAACTCTTGTCCTTGAGAATACTGATTCCCTTCCTCACATAAGTCAATTTAAAGACCTCCTGATTGGGTTTGTGAGACTCTTAGGAAAAATGCTGTGAGGTACAACCCATCACTTGCCAGAAGTCCATCTTTATGAAACTGCAGAGCTGTGGTCCAAGAAGCCAAACCTTTTCTGGTGGCATCATCTATGGAACCAGTTGTTCAACTCCATTATTTTTCTCTTCCTTCCTGGGCTGTGTCCTTCAATTAGGATGAGCAACAAAATGACAATCTGTGTATAGGGTCTTTCAGCTTCCCACCCAGAGCCGCTGCTATGTTACATGATGTATCTTTGCCCCAGAGAGATAGCATACCTCACAAGACACTATCATGCTCACAAATTACTGTTTCTATTCCCCTCAGCAAAGATTCCCCTACCAGCTCCACACACCTTCTTTGAAGATTGGCAGGGGCCAATCCATGTGCTGAATCTTCCAAGGTCCCCTGCACCTTCTCTGAGGACTGACACTGCTTCATTTGTTCATGTCTCTTGTCCTTACTGATAAGGGAGAGAGCTTCAAATTGATTCTGTAACTCCAAACTAACAGAAAGATCCTTGGTGGTCCTATATGTCATATTCTTCCAAATGTCTAGCTCCCGAGCTTGAGAACTGACCTCCTCCTCAGAAACATCCCCTATGTGTTCCTTATCTAGGACAGTTTGCTCTGCTCCATCCCAGAAAACCTCATGCTCTCTAATATGCAGAAGAGCAGATACATGGGCATCAAGTTGCTGGACCTTCTCTTCCAACATAGCAACCAACTTGCACTTGCTGCAGGTTTAGCTACCCACATCCTCTGGCAAGAACACAAACATACCACAGCTGTTGCAGGTGACTTCGGCAGCTCCCTCAACATTCATATTCAGTAGTCATACGTAGGCCCTGGAACAGAACTCCAGGCCTCCTCCACAAAATGCCTGTTGGCCTTGCTGCCTGTTAGCGGAACTGCTGGCTAATTCCTTTCAGCCCCACCAAAACTGTTCCTCTCCTACCATCCTCCCTTCCTTTAATGCTCTTTCTGGGCTATTTGTTTTGTCTTGTTTTGTTTTTGTGCAACTTGCTCTTTGAACTTTCTGTGTTCTGAGCCTGTGCTCATCTTCTCTCTTGACCTGCCTGCCTACTCTGATTCCTTAATTCCTTCTCAACCCTGTTAAGTGGTTCATCCCTGCTAAGGCTGCTCCTCTCCTGCCACTCCCTCCTCCTCCACCTTTTCTCAGCTACCTATCCAGAATTGGAATTGCAGTTTGGACCCACTGAAGTTTCCAAACAGTTTCCACAGGCACATAGAGTGAATTACAGTAATTCAATTGGAACGTAATCATGACATGTATCACTGTAGCTAGATCTGATATCTCAAGGAACAGGTGCAGTTGACACACTAGTTTTTACTGTTCAAACACACTCAAGGCCACTGCCAAAACTTGAGTATCCAGGCTCTGAGCTGAGTACAGGAAGAACATCCAAGCTGTGAATGTTACCCCTCCAGCAGAGACAGAGTGCCTATTCCCTGATCTGCCTTGTGGCTAAGCAGGAACACCTTTGCCCTCACCCCAACCATTACAGACAGCAGACAGTAATTCAGTACTGAGACAACTTCCTTCAAAACTAATGGAAACAAGAGATAGAATTGGGTGCCACCAGCATATTGGTGACTCCAAACCCCATAAATTCAGATTACCTCTCCCAGTGGTTTCGTGTAGATATTAAACAGCATGTAGGACAAAACTGAGCCCTGAGGGACCCCATAGACCAATGGCCAGGATGTCCAACAGATATTCCCTCAAGAACACTATCTGAAACACTGCAGAACAGTGTCCCATGTCCCATCTCAGAAAAATGGCCTAAGATATCATGGTCAATGGTATTGAAAACTGCTAAGAAGTCAGGAGAACCAACAACATACTTCCTCTGATCATTTCCCTGTGTGGGTCATCCACCAAGGTGACCAAAGCTGTCTCCATCCCATAACCAGTTCTGAAGCCAAATTGAAATGGATTGAGAGAATCCATTTCATCCAGGAATCTCTGGAGCTAGGAAGACAAAACACATTCTACAATATTGCTCAAGAAAGGAAAATTTGATTCTCAAATGTGGTGGGATTCAGGGACAGGGCTTATTAGTAACAGCCTCACCGCAGCATCTTTTAGGCAGGATGGAAATTCCCTTGCAGCAACCTTCTTAGCTATTTCGCCAGTCCCCAGTAGCAGCCTTCAGGAGCCAGGAGGGGCAAGGATCTAGGTTACATGTGGTGGCTTTCACTTCTCTAAGGATCCTGTCTACATCCTCAGGTTGTACAAATTGAAATGATACAGGACAAGCATGTTCCAAGATTACACCCACTGAACCTGTCAAGTCAGAGGGGATCTGAGTAATTTTGCAAATTCTTCACAGCAGTCTGTTGTGTGGTCTGTTTTCTGCTTGTGGGCCAAAATGTGAAATACTCCTGACCATTGAGATGGCTCCTTTGGATGACATTGTGCAGACACAATGGTGACAAGGAGTACAATTCCTTTGCTGCTACATTGCCACAGGATAGGCCTTCCAATGAACTCACGTTCAGTTGAACTTGCTGAGAGTTCTGCCATCATCACTTTAGTCTCCATCCCACTTGTTTCATCACTGCCAGCTCCCTAGTGAACCAGAGAGCTCACCTGGCTCCTTCCATAGGAGAGGACACTTACAAACAATTGTGTCCACAACTCTGGCCATTCCCTATTCCAGAGATCAGCCAGAGCTTTCATAGGATTATCTGCCAAGGCAATAGGATTATCTGCCAAGGCTCCCCAAGAGCCATCAAGAATCAGTCCAGATCCATAAATCTCCTTCTAAGGTGGACAATCTTAATTGCCCCACCCCCGCAGAAGCTCTGAGTCCCAGTGAGTCTAAAGCTAATGAGGTAGTGATTAGTCCATGACAATGGAACTACAGTAAGTTCCTCCACACCAGTCACTATCATCCTGCTCAGCACAGAAAACCACGTCTAGAGTGTGTCTTGCAGCACAGGTGGCACAAAATGTTACTTGGGATATACCCATAGTTGTCATGGCAGACATAAAACTCCATGTGGTCACTACATAGATGTTAACATCCCCCAGTACAAGAAGCTGAAGAGATTCCAACACCACCAACACCAAACTCAGGCAGCTCAGGGAGGGAGACTATTGAGCAGTAGGGTGGGTCAATTAGGGTGGGTCAAACAGTAGGGTCGGTAATTTGTTCCAGCCACCCACCTTCAAATACAATCACTCAAACCGTGCAGATTGTTCAGATGAGACACTTGGTGAGGGAACTGGAATTCTGATAGACCACTTCAATTCTGCCCACTTGTACCCAGGACCAGTCTGCTGCTGTACAGAGAACCCAGCTGGACAAAGCCGGGAGAGGTTAACCATACCCAGCTTCATCCAGCCAGGTCTCTATAATACAAGCCAGGTAAGTCTGTTCATCCTGGAAAAAGGATGTTGTTCCTTTCACCAACCTGGTAGTGAAGGGGGGCCTGTTGCCAAGGCTATTCAGACTATTTAAGGTGAAGGGCAGCTTAGGAATAACCAACACTCTGTGTATAACCCCTTCTACCATGATAATAGTACCAGTTCCCCACTCCATATCTGCATCTGCCTTTTATTGTCATACTGGTCTCTTTCAGCTGCTTCCCCTCCCATGCTCTCCATGTAACACACTTCTTTCTTCTGCTGGCAGGCAGATTGTTGTTGTTTTAAAGACTACAACTTCAGATTTTAACAAAACCTGTAAAATCCATGCTCTCTTACCCTTCCCATTCAATGGGACTAGCTCTCACACTTGCCTTCTCTCCACCCCAAAAGCAGCTCCCCTAAAGGAGCAACACCTCTTTGGCATCATCCCATTCAACAGTCACTTCACTTGATTTCTGATTATTTATTTTAAACCCTGGCACCAATCCAAATTCTTTTATTCTTTCTAATAGGTGTTCTATACATTCATTGGACTCTTCTAAAAAATTACCATATTATCTACAAAAAATCTTAATTGAAATTCTTCCCTTTTAACGCTTACACCCTAGATTGTTTTATCTTGTCTTATTTCCCTGTTCAAGATTTCTAGGGTCAAAATGAAATATAAAATAAATAATATAAAATATATTCCCAAAACATATTTTCCAAAATGTCAAATAAAAAATCCCAGTTTAAATTGTCAAATGCTTTCTCAGCATCTAAACAAAATAAGTACTGCTCATTTCTCGTTGTGATAATCTAAATACTCTAGAATATCTAATATACACCTTCTCTTTTCCCACAATTGTCTTTTGGGCAAAAATCCTGCTTGGTCTCTGTGTGTGAACTCCTGTGTGGCTTCTTTAATCTTTCCATCAAGATGGTTGCAAAGATCTTATAACTCTTATTTAACAGTAAAATCAGTCTGTAGTTTTTAGTCTCATTCAGATCCTGCCCCTCTTTTGGAATTAGAACCATTAATGTTTCATTCCACAACTGCGGGATCTGTTTTGTTTCCAAGACTGAATTTTTTACTTTCTACAATGGTAAATATAGTTGCTTCTCAAAAACTTCATAATAAGAAGTTCCTAGGCTATCTGGTTGTGGGACTTTGTTGGCTTTAATTTTCTTTATACCCTGTACAATCTCTCTTATCGTGATTGCATCCATCAGGGATCTCTGGTAAATGTTGCTCATCAAAGTATTCCTCAGTTTTCTTCAGAGCTGTCTGGTTTTTCTTGTATAAATTTGTATAATATTGATAACTCAATCCTTCATCTGTTTCCTAAAAAAATATACAATCATGTCTGTAGGCATGTTCTGCTGTCTTGATATTCATGAAGAGATTTGATAGAGTCTATCCACTTGAATCTCTATCCCAGTCTTCTCAAAGTCTAACAGCTCTGCAATTCCTTCTATCATTCAGTCTGGAATACTTTCATTTTCTCTTTCTGGTACTGATCTAAATCTTAAACAATCCTCTCTTCCTCACAGTTCCATCAAGGCAATAGCATCTAAGTCTGGCTCTCTCCCTTCTCCAATCTGTCCAGCCTTAGATTGCCAGAAGATGTGGTTCTTGCCAAAGGAGATGCATGGCAAAGATGCCACATACTAAAGAAAAGAAAGAGATAAGGCAGAACTACTCAACACCTCAGTTTTCTCCCAAAATGAAAAAAGTACTCAACCTGGGAGGTGGGAAGCAGGTTGGAAGGTGGGGGACATGCAGCACAAAACAAATGGTGAAGCTGTACAAGTCTACCTGGCTACTCTAAATGAATTTAGGTCTCCAGGGCCAGATGAACTACATCTAAGGATATTAAAAGAGCTGGCAGAAGTAATTTCAGAACCTCTGGTGTTAATCTTTGAGAATTCTTTGAGAATAGGAGAAGTCCCAGCAGACTGGAGGAGAGCAAATATTGCCGGGATGCCCTCCATATTATACTAATGGATTTAAGATGGCTGCTCACTTGAAACAAAACTATGAGAACCACAGAACGTTAGATAAACAAAAGCTAGGAATGCACTGATAAGCCCTGCCAGGCTCTCACTGCTTCAAGATCTCTTGCAAGAGGGAGTCTTGGGATTTTATGTACTTGCCTTTGCTAATTGCTCTTTAGTCCTCTCACTGAAGTCTTGTATGATGTATCGCACTCCAAATAGTGTTTATGTACTGTACTATCTACGTGTGTGAATTCAGTTCCTGATAGAGTGAGAGGACTCAAAGTTCAAAGTCTACAACATGTATCAAAAAACTGAAGAAGAACCCCTGGAAGAGGGGGCATCGGCAGAGCCACCAAAAATTCAGGTGGTGAACAAGCTGAATTCGATGAACAGGACCCCAGCCAGGCCCCAGATGCATGAGCCAAAGCGCGGCCCTTGGTTCCTTTGAGCACCCTGATAACACGCCAAACTTGGTACTGGGGAGAGCGACTTGACACGGCTCAAAGACAACACCACTGATAGGATACTTCAATCAGCGAGACAAACCTGATGGAGCAGCTTATAGCCAGAGAAGAAGAAGTGGAAAGACAACAAGAAGAGATATCCAGATTGAGAGCCCAACTAGCCAACTGGAGCATCCTGATGCCCCAGCTCGGGTGTACCCCACAGCAAATGCCCGCAGCAGCAGTTCCTGCAGCCACAGCCCCCGCCTCCCCGGGAATACAGGTGCCTCAAGAGGGGCCTAGACCCTTTCGAGAGATGAAGGCTACATATGATGGAGATGGGGCAACCCTGACTTATTTCCTCAATGTGGCTTCCAACTATATGGCTGACTATGGAAACAGCTTCAACGATGATGCCGCCAGAGTAAGATACCTGAGCCAACACATAAAAGGTGAAGCAGTGGAGTGGGTCGCCAGTTTGTTTGACTCACGAGCTGAGGAAAGAGCCAATCTCCAGCTGTTCATGCACCACCACAGAGAGAGGTTTGAAGATCCCTTCATTCAAGAACAAGCCAGACACCAGCTCGGGAAACTGCGCCAAGGAAAAGGAACCATCAGGGAATTCCAAAAACTAGCTACCAAGGTCCCAGAATGGAGAGATGACATACTCAAACAATTTTTCCAAGATGGGCTAAACCCCACTATTCTGGATCGTTGCCTTTCACAAGGAGACCCAGCCAGTCTGTTGGGATGGATGAAACTGGCTGCAGAAGTAGTAAGCATAGTGGAAAGTGTCCAACTCTCCAGACAAAGACAAGCTCAAGAAAGTGGTCGCCGAACTCCGGGACCCAGAAAGTCTACCTTCTTAAGCAGAAAAGAAAGAATAAAACGTCTGCGTGAAGGAACCTGTTTCTTGTGTGGGAAAAAGGGCCACATCACCAGTGACTGCCAAAACCAAAAGAAGGCCACGGAAGAAAAGCCCACCAATACACCTACCAAACCAGCATCCCGCAAAACCAACACCCGAAAGCCACAGACCAAACGCCCAGCCAGCAGAACCTCTGTTCGGGCCTGCAATGGCGAGGACAGTCCCTTGTCTACTTCCGACTCGGACAGTGATGAGTAGGACAGGGACCAATCTGTGAATATAAGTACTGCTAGAACTTGTCATGTATATGTTACAGTGACTTTACAAGGAGCAGATGGAAAGTTAACAATGTTAACTTGGTTGATTCAGGCTGTACCACTAGCTTACTGAACCCCATAGTGGCCAAAGAACTTGCAGTAAACTTTGAACCCCTTAAGAAAACCGTCAAATTATCGCAATTGGTTGGCTCGCCCATGGCAGGGGGCCCTGTATGGGAAAGGACCAGACCCCTACCTGTTCAGGTGGGGAATATACAGGGTCAGTTGAAATTCCTAGTACCAAACAAAATTGGATTCCAAGTAGTCTCCGGGTATGACTGGCTAAAAAAACTCAATCCCCAATTTGACTGATCCGAGGATTACTCAAACATACTAATAACACCAACAAAGTGCCAGAACTGCCAGCACCCAACACGGCACTTAAATTATGTCCTGAAGACCTGCAGAAAATCCCATAGGAATACTGGGACCTGTAGAGAGCATTTGAAGACCATGAAGCAGATAAACTACTTCCACATAGGGACTTTGATTGCAAACTAGCAGATAGTGTCAAGATACCCAAGCCAAAAATCTACCCTGTGAACAAACAAGAGCTAGAAGCTCTAAAAAACTTCTTGAACAAAAATTTACAACACGGATTTATCAAGCCTTCCTCCACCCCCGCAGCAAGCCCAATATTTTTCCGTAAAAAGAAAGCCGGAGGAGACCCAAGACTCATTGTAAATTACAACTTAATAAATCAGGCTGTGTTGCCTAATGCGTACCCGATCCTTTTAACTGCAGACATCATGAGTCAGTTGATTAAAGGTAAATTCTTACCTTAAAGAGGCTTTCCACGAAATACGAATGGACCCAGACAGTGAATGGCTAACTACCTTCTCGACACCACTGGGTAATTACCAACAGACAGTGCTTCCCTTTGGATTACAAGCTGGACCCGCCACTTTCCAAATGTTCCTTAACTTGGTTTTGCAAGAATTCTTCTACAATGGTGTTGTGGTTTATCTAGATGATATTTTGATCTACTCAGAAACGCTGCCAGATCACACCAAACTTGTTCACACTGTTTTACAGAGACTTATAGATAACGAACTTGTTGTGAAACTCTCTAAATGTGAGTTTCACACACAAACTTTTTACTATCTAGGGTATCGAGTTTGCAATAATATCCTAAACATGGACTCCTCCAAAACTAATACAATTTTGAACTTGCCAGCCCCTAAAACCAGAAAACAGTTACAATTCCTTGGCTTTGCCAACTTCTACTGTAATTTCATTGATGGGTTCACCAGAATTGCACTCTCACTAACTGATCTTTTGAAAAAGGCTCCCAATACCAACGGGAAACTTTCCAAAGGAATTGCCTGGTCAAATAAATGCCAAGCTGCTCAAGCACAAATTCACCTCAGAACCCCTTCTACTGTTCCATGACACTGAAAAAGAATTCATAATTCAAACGGATGCCTCTGACTCTGCTATGGGAGCAGTACTTCTCCAATATGACAACGAAGGACATCTAAAGCCATGTGCCTTCATCTCCAAGAAATTCTCCAAGCCCCAGCATAACTGGCCAATATGGGAAAAAGAAGTCGTGGCCATCCACTTTGCCACCACTTGGAGACATTTCCTTAAAGGCGCGAAAGTGCCACTTCAAGTATGGACGGATCATCGCAACCTAGAGACTTAATTAACCTCTAAGCAAGCACGATGGGCTAATTTTTTCCAACACTTTAGATTCAAAATTGTTTTCAAACCAGGAAAGACAAATTCTTTAGCCAACCCTCTTTCCAGACTACCTTGTCAAGAATTGCCTACCCATGCTTCGCACCTAAAGAAAGAATACTTTTTACCCCCGACAGCCTTGGACTACAAGTTACGATGCGCATGCAAGAACGCACCCAGAACTCTGTTTCCTCCATGCTGGATTCTACTTTCCAGCAAGCCATAAAAACTGCTTACACTTCTGATACCTGGCTGCAAAGCCACCCCAACGCAGTTGCTTGGACTAAAGACTTAGCCTTCATTGGATCTAAACTTTATATACCTCCAAGTTGCAGACCAGAAATTTTGAAAAGATATCACGACTCCAAACCTGCTGGCTATTTCGGGTTTCTTAAAACATTCCATGCCATCAGAAAATTTTTCCATTAGCCACGACTCACCAAGTACGTTCAAGACTACATTAAAAACTGTCCTGTCTGCAACACCTGCATGACCTCTACCTTAAAACTGCACAGACTACTGCAGCCACTTCCTGTACCCTTGTCTGCCCTTCGGATGTTATTTCTTGGGACTTTATTGTGGGTCTCCCCAACTCCCGAGGCAACCACGTCATTTGGGTTGTAACAGGCCATTTCTCCAAGCAATCTTACTTCATTCCCCTTAAAAAAGTCCCTACAGCTGAAAAACTCGCAGACCTTTTCATCACCAACATCTGGAAACTACATGGACTACTCTACACCATCATCTCCGACAGAGAGCCTATCTTCACATCCAAATTCTGGACTGCACTGCTTAAATCCATCGGCATTACCCAGAAACTCAGCAGCAGCCATCATCCACAAACGGACAGACAGACTGAACGCGTCAATCAAACCCTGGAACAGTATTTTTATTTCATCAATTCCAACCAGAACAACTGAGTGTCCCTCCTACCATTCGCTTAATTTGCCTACAATTCTGCACTCCACTCTTCAACAACAAATCTCCATTTGAAGTAGTCTATGGGATGACACCGAAGTCTTTTCCTCCGCTTGCCGACACAGTTGCACAGAACACTCCAACTTCTGTTATCACCTGGACACACAAAGTAACAGAAAACTGGAAGACAGTCCGTTCTGCCCTTAAGTCTTCTAAAGCCTCCCACAAACACTTTACTAATAGGAAAAGGCAATCCAACCCTGCTTACAAACCAGGGGACTTGCTCTATCTCTTCACAAAACAGCTAACCTCTGATGGACCCTCCAAAAAACTCTCCCCTAAATACATTGGTACTTTCCCAGTCAAACAGACCATTAATGATGCCAGTTTTGAACTTTCATTGCCTGCAATTTATAAACTTATCCGCCCTGTTTTTTATTGCAGCTTACTCAAGCCAGCCGTTTTGAAGACTACTTCAACAAATGACTCTGGGCTCCATGACACCTCCATGACCAAAATTAGCTCACCTTCCTTCCGTTTGCCTACATAGCTACTAATATTAGCAATAAAATTTTACTGTTTACTGTTTGCTGTTTGTTCTACTCAGTACTAACCTTCTTTTCCTTTCTACAATGCATCTTCAACTTTTGCACTTATGTTTTTTTTTTCAGGACGGGCAGGACGTTGGGATGCCCTCCATATTATAGTAATGGGATATGTAGTAGGATTTAAGATAGCTGCTCGCTTGAAACAAAAGTATGGGAACCAGAGACCGTTAGATAAACAAAAGCTAGGAATGCACTGATAAGCCCTGCCAGGCTCTCACCACATCAAGGTCTCTTGCATGAGAGAAGGAAAGTCTTGGGATTTTATGTACTTGCCCTTGCTAATTGCTCTTTAGTTCTCTCACTGAAGTCTTGTACGATGTATCGCACTTCAAATAAATAGTGTTTATGCACTTTACTATCTGGGTGTGTGAATTCAGTTCCTGACAAATATTGTCCCCATCTTCTAAAAGGGAAAAAAGAGTACCTGAATAATTATTGCCCAGTCAGCCTGACATCAATACTTGGAAAGATTCTAGAGCAGATCATTAAACAGTCAGTTTGTAATTATTTAGAAAGCAATGCTGTGATCACTAAAAGTCAACATGGGTTTCGTAAAAATAAATCATACCAAACTAATTTTATCTCTTTTTATGATAGAGTTACAAGCTTGATAAATGAAGGGAACATTGTGGATGTAGCACTGACTTTAGTAAAGCCTTTGGCAAAGTTCCTCACGATATTCTTGCAAAGAAGCTAGTAAAATGTGGGCTAGACCAGTGTTTCTCAAGCATGGGCCATATGGCCCCCTGGGGGCCCCCAGGATATTCCGAGGGGGACACAGGTGAAAATCAGGTTAATGGGGGGGCCACAGTACAAGACTAGGGGGCCACAGAGGGAAATGAGAAGTGAAGAAAACAGAGAAGTGACCAAGAAAAGATTGAAGCAAAATTGTTTTTCATGGCATTTTCTACTTCATATTTGGTAGAATCAGGTTTCAGTCATGTGAATTATTTATTCAACCAAACACAGAATCACCTTAACATAATGGACAGAGGTGATCCCTTACAGTAATAGAACCGGATATAAAAAAACTTGTTTCTGGTCATCAGGCACAGGGCTCACACTGATTGAGAAATACTTAAAGTATAAATGTCTATGCAATTGTATTTTGCATAAATTATAAAAAATTATAAATAAAACATGTTCTACTTACCAACAAAACATTTAAATAGCTATCTTTCTACCAGTAGAAAGTGGGGGTGGGGGGCACAGGAAGGAAACAAGGTCAGAACAGGGCCATGATTGGAAAAATGTTGAGAAACACTGGGCTAGACAATGCTACTGTTAAGGTGGATTTGTAATTGTTGACTGACCAAACCCAAAGGATCCTCATCAACGGCTGCTTTCCATCCTGAGAGAAGCGACTACTGGGGTGCCACAGGGTTCTGTCCTGGGTCCAGAGCTATTCAACATCTTTATCAATGACTTGGATGAAGGAATAGAGGGCATGCCGATCAAATTTGTAGATAATACCAAATTGGAAGAGATTGCTAATATCTCAGAGGACAAGATCAAAATTAAAAATGACCTTGACAGATTGGAGAGCTGGGCCAGGGCTAACAAAATGAATTTCAACAGAGAGAAGTGTAAGGTCCTACATTTGAGCAGAAAGAATGAAATGTACAGATATAAGATGAGTGACATCTGTCTTGACTGAAGTGCATGTAAAAGGGATCTAGGAGTCTTAGTAGGCCACAAGCTGAACATGTGTTATGTGGCAGTTAAAAAAGATAATGTGATTCTAGGCTGCATCTATAAGAGTATACTGTCTAAGTCAAAGGAAGTAATAGTATCAGTCTATTCTGCTTTGATCAGATCCATCTGGAATACCATGTCCAGTTAGAAAGGCATTCCCCGCTCAAAAAAATGAAAAATGACAAAAATCAATTGGTTGCAATAACTTCTCTGTGCCACCAGATGTCACTCTTTACTCGCCTTTGTCTATTTACCGAAGGTTCATAACATACCATCACATACACAGCAATCTGGCTGATTTTCTTTATAAAGTTCCCCCATCTCAGTCCAAGGAAAATAAAAATTCCTTTCTCTTTAAAGGTCTATTTCATAAAATCTTCAAGCATAGTTCAGTCTGTCTATATTTCTTTATATGCCAGTCATTTCTTAATAACCTCTCAAATCTTGCTTTTTTACTGTTACGAGGCTTTTAAAAGTCCAAGTCAGTTATTTGCCACACATTGGTCTTGCAGGAAAGCATTTGTTGCTAGAGTTATTGGTTGCATCAGTGTTGGGGAAGCTTTTTTTAAAGGTAACTTTTTTAACTGTACAGATCTTAATTGCAAGAAAGAGGCTTTAGAGGTGCTTGTAACCTTAACAGCCAGCAAAACATGTGATGAAGATAGTTGGAAACACCACTATCGATCACCACTTACATGGTGATCCAAATCACAAGGTGGGGATCTTAGGACACTTCTTTGTTAATCCGCCATGTCCAAGTGGGCAGTTTTTACCTGTCTCCTTTGTTTGGGACTGGAAAATTCCATGCAACGCATCCCCTCCTGACCAGAACTGTGACAAGGGTGACTGAATGTGCTACCACCTTTTTCTGGAAATTCTTCAACATTCTTATCAATGACTTAGATCAGTGATTCCTAAACTAGTTCTCCAAGTCTTTTGGACTTCATCTCCCAGAAGTCCCAGCTGCTTTGCTCAATGATCAGGGACTCTGGGAGCTGAAGTCCAAACATGTCATGCCCTGCTCTGAAGACCCTGGCAGTGAGGAGGAGGATTTAGAAGCTGAGGCAGAGGCTTCTCCAGAGGCAGGAGTTTCCCCAGAAGCTTGCTCAGGAGAAAATAACAAACAACAGCAGGGGCCTGAGCTGTTGTCAGAGGTCAGAGGATGAGGCAATACAAACTGTTACTGTGCAAGAGAGACGACGCTAGAAAGAGGGGCTGTGCCACTCTGCACGTTTAAGTAATAAGCGAGCCCCAATGAAGGAACACCTGTGGCAATGGCATGAGTAAGGAAAAAGGCTGCCCACTTGCCCTTCCCTTTCAGGATCAGCAACTGATCTTTCCAGTAGTTGAAGCCCTGAGCCATGTTCTCTTGCATGTGGATTACCTTGAACCTCTGCCTGTTTGACGACATCTTGGATTTGCCGTTTGGAATTGTTTGCTCTGAAACCTGAACTCTGTTTGGACATTTCCCCACTCTTGCCTTGTGAATAAGCCCTGCTTTGTCGCTTGTTGATTAATTGTCTGCTCTGCCCTGGACACAACAAAACACCTGGAAGACCAGAGTTTGGGAAACACTGACTTAGATGATCTAGTGAAGGAAATCCTTATCAAGTCTGCAGACATCACAAAACTGGGAAGGGTGGCTAACACACTGGATAGGAAAAGAATTCAAAAGGACCTAGATAAACTGGAAAATTGGGCAGAAATTAAAACAATGAAATTCAATAGAGATAAATGCAAAATCCTAAATTTTGGGCACAAAAACCAAACACACAGGTATAGGATCAGGGATACAATGTTCAGCAGTACTACATGTGGAGAAGACCTTGAGATTATCATTGAACATAAGTTGAACATGCGCCGCTAGTATACTGCAGCAAAAAAGGTGAATGCTATTTTGCCTGCACTAATAAAGGCATAGTTTCCAAATCAAGGGAAGTAATAGTCTCAATATATTCTCTACTTTTCAGACCTTCTCCAGAGTACTGAATTCAGTCCTGGGCACCCCATTTTAAGAAGAAAATATAGAAGCTGAAGCAGGTTCAAAGAAGGGCAACAAGAATAATGAGAGGTATGGAGAACAAAACATATGAGGAAAGGTTGAAGTTGCTGGACATGTTCAATTTGGTGAAGAGAAGACTGAGAGGTGACATGATTGCATTCTTTAAATTCCTCAAGGGCTGTTACAGAGAAGAGGAGGCAAGCCTGCGGTCTGCTGTGACAGAGGGTAGGATGAGGTTTAATGATTGTAAGTTACGGGAGAGTAGATTTTGACTGAACATTCAAAGGAAATTCTTGACAATTAGAGCAGTTCAGCAATGGAACTAATTGCCTAGAGAAGTGGTCCGGTCTCTTTGTCTGGAAATCTTCAGAAAGAGGCTGTACAACTAGCTACCTGCTAGGGATGCTTTTGCTGGACATCCAGCACTGAGCAAGGGGTTAGATTTGATGGTCCATGAGGTTCCTTCCAGTTCTATGATTCTATGACTCTGACTAGGTACAAGCCAATGAGAGTGCAAGTGCATGAAAGCTATAAAAGAATCTCATGATCTCTCTGCGCAAGAGACTCATTTTGAGGATGTTTTCAAGCATAAAGATACAGCCCTACTCCTTCTCCCCTACATCTGCTACGTAAAATCATTATCTTGGTTTATGGAGGGCTGCATGATAAACCCGAATCTTTGCCACAAGGAACTGTTTACCCAAAAGTTTTTCCCTGTTTTTTTTTTTAACTTTATTTCTGAGCCAGAAACTCCTACAGTTAAAAATGCTGTACATTTGGTACTGCCAAATCCATGGCCAAGTTAACATTTTTGTTTGCATAAATCCTAGCAAGATTTAACAAGCGAGAGGTGAGTCCCAGTATCTAGCAAAATGAATGTCTCTGGGTGGGAAAGGGAGAAAGTAACGAATTTGGTTAAAATTCAGTTTGGAGCGGAAAACTACTTGTCTTTCCCTGGTGGTGGGAGTATAAAAGCAGCTTTGATTTGATCTTCAATGGGAAAATATGTTTGTTTGATAAATTATACCCTTTCCTTCCACACCATTTTTGTCTTTTCTTCTCTCAGTGGCAGCATTGTATAAAGTGGGGAGGGCAGTCTTGAAAGCTACTAATTTTCCAGCTCAGATTTGAATGCAAACCAAAGCAAAATCGAGTCTTTCCTCCATCATTCCTCCCCCTCTACCTGCCACCCACCCATCTTTCTTTCCCTGCAGATCACAGTAGTGGTGGAAAAACTAGGGAATTTCTGCACTGCACTGTTATAGTGCTATTATTCCACCGTCAACGTACTGTGGAATTCTGGGGTTTGTAGTTTACTGAGGCCAAAGAACTCTTTGGCTGGGAATTCTAAAGGCCCTCCCTAAAGTGCAAACCCAGGATTCCATAGGATATTGAAAGTGGAATAACAGCAGTATAACAGTAGAGTGCGGAAATGGCCTTAGATTTCCCATGTGCATCCAGCTTGCAGTCTGTCAAATGCCCAACCAGGGAGAGGAGAGAGAAGAGACACCTCCCTGCTTTCTTTCATATTGTCACCTATTTGAAACAAGCCAAATAAGTGAGAGCTGGGTACCTGGGTAAGTGGCATCAGTGCTCAATCCTCTACTGGAAACAGCAAGCTCTAGAGTGGGCCTTATGGACTGAAATAGATAATTATTAAGGAAAAGGTTCACTCTGTCATGGGACATTAGAAATGTTGCTAAATCATAGTGAAAGGTACTGTGAGACCGTGGTTCAAAGGCTGCACCTATTACTGTTTATACCCACAAAACAGCAGCAATATATGTCACTGCAGATTATAAAACATATGAGCCATTTTGGAAGAAAATGCAAATACTGAATATACATATAAAACAGTAGAAAGATAATGAAGAACGCACTGCAGATTATCCCACCAGAAAAGATGATGGACCATATAAAGGGAAATAATAAATATACCTGCCAAAGTTCTCCATTACCAAATTGGCATACATGATAAAATGAGATGTGATTTCATCTCACGTCACATGGATAAGATGACATTTCCTCCCCATTTCACATTAAAGAAGCAACCTTGACTGGCACTTAGTGTCAGAATCCAACTCCCTGCCTGTGCCTCACTGCCAGCAAGGGGGAGGGGGGAATACTTGCTGCAAGGAGGAGGAGGAGGCGGCAGTGAGGAATGTCCAATATAACAACTATTAAGGAAACTGCAGAGCCAGGCCAGGCCAGTCCAACAGTCTAGAAAGCAAGGTCCGTCCAGAGGGGTCAAGGCAACCAGAACACAAGAGTCGTGAGGCAAGTAATTTGCTACAAGCAAAGAGCAAGCCACACTGACAGACCTAAATAGCCACAAAGACAGGTGTTACTTGTCATTGCTTCCTTAATCTAGCAAAGACAGCTTCCCTCTGAGCTGCCTGTTTCAGCCTTCTTTGTGACTGGAGGCTAAGTTGCTAAAGTGACTGTAATTCTTCCAAATCACTGCTGGTTCCTTCTCCCTCTGGAGCTGGTTGGGGCAACTCTGCCTCTGCTTGTCCTTCAACTGCTAGGAATGTTTGCAAGTTGGTTTGGTCAATCACTGGCTCTGTTCCTGGCACAATGAGTTGTTCCTCAACCTCAGAGCCATCATCTATCACACTTAGATTTTAGTTCAGTGCTAGTGGTGTTTCAACAGTGTCTGCACCCACACACAAGGCAGCAGGCTAGTAGACTGTCTGGAACAATTTGTGTGGCATACACAGGTCTGTATTCAACAGAGAAGAACAGCAAAGAATTCAGGATGAAACAGTTAGAAGCTGGCCACTATATCCTCCCCCAGTATGTGCTGCCTGAGGAAGTCACCCTACTATGCTCATAGTAGGACCAGCTGTGTTGGGTCAATATAACAAGGGGACATTTTAAGAAGAGACTATATACCCAACTCCATTTCTCTCTAGCTTTCCTCTATATCTTTTCTTTCCCCTTCCCCCTTCTTCCTTCCTTCCTTTTAATTTCTAACTGTAATGGAAATAAACAGATTCATAACCACTGTCTTGAACAATTGTACTGGCTTAGTTCTGTTTGTGGTCTCTGCTTATCACATGATGTTGTCACTCTCCCCATGTTGAATTGCAGTCCAATTGTTATTGGATCATCTCTTTTCATTCACAGAAAAGACCATGAATGTCTCCAATAACACAGCTTTTCCACTGTTGTGTATTGGTGTAATGGTGTTCAACTGCAGTGGCAGTCATGTCACTGTGGCAGTCATGTCACATCAGTGATGGTTGTTCTCCCCTTTTCTCGTCCCTCTCTCTAAGCAGGGTGAACTCATTCCACTTCCAGTGTCTAGACAAGGAGGACATCATGGTGCAGGTGAACAACATTGCTTTAACTCTGCTCTCCAGTATGCTTGTTTGTTTGTTTATTCCTTTTGGTTTAATTGCATGCTTGTGCTGCCCTGGTGGTTGCCAGCACACCACAATTACACCATTACAGCAAAAGAACTAACTGTGACTCTGGAACACTAAAACACCAAAATGGTAACAGAACAGGAAAACACAGTGGCAAAATGATAGGGAGGAAGTCTCTCAGGATGCTGAAACTGTGCAAAGAAAGAAAGAAATACAGAGCATGCACTAGATAGAGCAGGTAGGAGAAGAGAGGTGGGATCAGTGGGTGGCATGCAAGGCCAATTGCAGGGAATGTATATCACCAAGCTGGCAGCATTATTGCACAGACAGTGTGGTAATGATTGTTTCTATAATACTATTTTTTTCCTTGAATAATACAATTTCTGCAAGACAACGGACTGGTATAATAAAGCCCAAAGATTGTCTAGAGATTGGACACAAGAGCATTTCATATAGGAAATCGGTAACTAATAGATAAGACATTTGGTCTAGAGGCAAAAGGCAGGTTTGTCCTGGGAGAATGGACAGGGATAGAGAAGCAGGTGGGCCAAAAGGAGTTCTTCTCCCCCTGCTGCAGAAAACATCTGGCTCATACCCCAGATGTTCACCATCTCTGTTTTAGACCAGTGATTCCCATACTCTAATCCTCCAAGCGTTTTGGACTTCAACTCACAAAAGTCCCAGCTGCCTTGGCCAATGATCAGGGATTTTGGAACCTGAAGTCCAAAACATCTGGAAAACAGAATTTGGAAAACACTGTTCAAGACAAACAGAGCTCTGCTGGTCTCAAAACTGTTTTCAAGGATTGGAGCAGAAGTACTTACTTCTGTTAGTGTCTCTGGTCAAATGATTGTGACAACCCTTCTTAATGGTTGAGATGTACAGTCCTCCCTCCACATTTGTGAGTCTGATCCTCACAAATGTGATTATGCATGAAGTGCATGTGTACCTCCTCCCCAATTCTCCTCCTCCCATTCCCTTGCATTTTGCCAGGTGAGGAGACGGAAGGCAAGCAACTAGACAATAAGCAAGAGAATGAGGGGAAGGCATGTGTGCATGCTTTCCTTCTCCTCTCCAGAGCTCCCCCTTCCCATTCCTTCACCTCTGGCCCCAATGTGCAAAGACAAGGGAATGGGAGGGTGATTGCAGGGGAATTTACCACATTCATGAGGTCTCTGCACCCTAAACTCTTGCGAAAGTGGAGGGACCACAGTAGTTTTTCATCTTATTTTATTTTACTTATGTCTTATTTTAATTTTTAGTGGTAAATAGCATACATTGGTCTGGAGCAACAGTAGCAATCATCCACAAGACAACTAATTCATTTTGACCTAGCTTTTTGTTTCAGTTTTCTAGTTCTTAATTTTAGGGTCATAACCTGACTGCTGAATCTAGCTGTTGAGCAAACAGCACAATGCAAAAAATTTGCATTAGATATTCTTACACCATCATCCCCTTTTCTGTCCACACTTTTTAGCTGACAGTTGCATAAGTTTGCTCACACAATTTGTGGCAATGCAACAGAACAAAGAAATAGGTTTGGAAAACCAAGTTGTGGAGCCCTAAAAACTAGTGTCTGCATCTCATTTGCCTATGACTGGAACATAGATACTGCAGATCTAATTATCCACTAATAATTTCTCCCAGATCATAAAATATTCAAATTAGAGGCAACATTCAACCTACATATCAGCTGTATGTTGTGCAGCCCTTCTTTAAAGGAAACTCCTCCTCTTATATTTCCATAGCCAACTTCCAAAGCTACCAGGGCTTTGTTTTCTCTCCTGAGACCATTTGTACTCTGCAAGGGAGCTGGCAGGACTGAGAAGAAAGCAGCACCAGAAGGGAAAAGTAAGATGATACTAGTAGATGGGGTAAACAGTAAATGTAAGATAAATGGGACATAGTGGTGCTGGAGCTGTAACCATGAATACTTATGCTAGATTTGTTGTTTCTGTATCTATCTGTCAAATGCCTGTTATTCTATATTTGTCTAATAGCTTACAGATGAGGAAGGAGTATGAGCATGTGTGAGCAACTTTCTTGGTTATACAAAAGCCCACATTTCAAAGTTATTCAGCTGTAGAAGCTTGTATGGGTGCATATCAGCTCTAGGCCTTGAGTAGAGTTACATGAACTATCACATTAAAATGTGAAGTACAAGGCTGTGCTGACCTGGCATCCTTGTCAAGGCATTTATTAATGTGGAAGATGTATGTGTAGTGTGCTCAGCCACATTCTTTGACTATTTTAAAATCCTCTGTGGAGCAGAAGGCAGAAGCTATTCCCAACAGCCCAGTTAGCTCAAGGAATATACTACTGCTTGCAATTGACCTGGGAGAATTTGCATTTGTAGTCAGTGTTTGCAAGAGCTTGTGAATTCTATCAGCAGAAAAAGCATCCATTTTACTTTTGATCTGTGTCAGGCTCCTGAAAATTATTACCTCCTAGTAATGACCACCAGTTGGTTTTCCAAACCCAGTACCTGGTTATGCTGCAGTGCTGTGGATGCTGTAAGGAATTGTTAGCTTAAGCTTAGGGCTCCAGGATTCTGACCATAGTTGGCAGTTTGCCACAATATCTGGCAAACCTTGTTGGATCTCTTTGGCAAAGAAGAAACATAGGGATCTTAAGATTTGGGCATGTTTGTATAGGAAGATATGGCCTTTCAAATAGTTTGGACCTAAATTGTACCGGGCTTTATAGGTCATGACCAGCAGTTTGAATTGTGACCAGAAATGAACTGGTAGCCAGTGGAGCTGTTTCAACAAGAGAATTAAATGCTCCCTATAGCTGATCCTAATCAATGTTCTGGCCGCAGCACTTTGGATCTGTTGAAGTTTCCAAACAATTTCCAAAGACAGCCCCATGTAGAGTGCATTACGGTACTCCAAATAGGATGTAATCAAGGCATGTGTTAGCGCACTAATCTTAACTGTACAAACGTAGTCCTGGCCACTGCTGAAATGTGCGCAAGCAGTTTCAAGGCTAAGTCCAGGAGAACATCCAAGATGCAAGCCTGAGTTTTCAGGGGGAGTGTAACCCCATCCAAGACAACCAAAGTTCCTATTCCCTGATCTGCCTTTTGACTGGACAGAAGAGGGCGACCAAAATAATGAAAGGTCTGGAAGCCGTGCCCTGTGAACTCTTCATTATTTTGGTTACCCTCCTCTGGACATGTTCCAGCTTGTCAATATCTTTCTTAAATGCTGTGTCCAGAACTGGACACAGTATTCCAGATGAGGTCTTCCAGATAAGATATTGATGAGAAAAGGAATACTAGAGACTATTAAAGAAATATCTAAATGATTGTTTAATTGTACTATTTATAAATTAAAAAGAAATAGTTAATTACAAAGCTTTGAGAAAGTTTCTGTACTTCTGTACTTGGCCCCTGTTCTAGACAAGCATGGTACGAAAAGTGGCCATTATTGGAGCTGGAGTAAGTGGACTGGCCTCCATTAAAAGTTGCCTGGAAGAAGGATTGGAGCCTACCTGCTTTGAGAAGAGTGATGACATTGGGGGACTGTGGCGATTCACTGTAAGTATGGAGTACTAGAGCAGATTTAGAGTCCAGATGGGAGGTGGAAGGCTGTGGGCAAAACAGGTAAAGTACAGCACTGCAGCCCCCATAGCCTTTTCAGTGTTTCTTAACTATTCTAGACCAGTGTTTTAAGACTAGCTTCTGAAAGCCTCAATTGACCTACATTGCTAAAAATCAGTTAGTTTTAAGGTACATACACGTAGATGTTGAAATTGACAGAAACATGAAAGAAGCATTGCTGTCTTGTGATGCGCATGTATATTTCTTTTATGTACTGCCAGTTCTAGTAAAACCTATACAAGTTTTTGAGTCCCCTTCTTGGGAAAAAGGCAGACAGACTGAATCACTCACTCACTCACTCACTGATTGACAAAACCCAACAAGTAATGCTTACCAAAAGCAAAAAACAGGATTAGTGTTCATGGTCCAAGTAAATATCCTCTTTGAGCCTGACTTCTGCTTTCTGAGAACAATTGTTGCCTGTCTCCTACGGCGCTAGGCCTAATTGTCACTGAAGCAAACTAGTTCCTACCTAGTTGCTGGAAGAGGATCATATGACTGCATGCATAAAATTCCCTGCACATTGAAAACTAATATGTCTCCAAGAATCCCAGGGGTCAGACTCTTTCCTGACAACATATTTTCTATATTAACACATTTTTCTTTAAGGAGAAGGTTTTAATCATGAGCCTCAGATCCGTTCTCCTCACTGAGAAGTAGGGCTTCTGAAAGATTCTTGTGAACAACAGTTCTAAGCAACAGTTTTTCAGGAGGTGTTCTAAAACAGGATGCTCATCCATTTCAAAGACACATTCAGTAAGATAAACAAAGATCTGTAAATGGTTAATTCTTGATTCCGGGGTCTCAGTTCAGTTCATTTTCTCAGTCCACACACAGATACATACCTCTTCTAGTCATTAATGTTTGTATTTCTTTTTAAAAGTTGTGCTGCCTTGATTTGTGTTGAACTGATGTTGAAATGAATCTTAGTTATAAGAAAAAATCTTTTTGTTCCCATGACACATGGCTTCTAATCTTATACACATTCTTGCTGCTGTTACAGTTCTCTTAGTGGAAATGGTTGGAATATTAATAATTATATGTAATGTTAGCATACCACTGTTGTCCAACTGCTTCACCACCCTTGCCAATCTTTGTCTAGACATTCCTCCACTTCAGTGTCCCTCAGGAAGAGGGCATCTCTTTGGAAGCAGTGGAATATGCATCCACATGCATGCATGTCCTCACTGCATTTCCTTGATCTCTGTTTGCTGCTGGACGGGGGGTTCTGGACTGGCTCTCTGTGATGGGAAGAGGCAGTGGCTCTGACTGAACTCCTCACCCTAGGGGGCTGAGTTCCCTCTTCAAATTTCTAGCAAGTTATTTGCTGAGCAGACCTTCTTACTTGGAAAAAAGTGTGCCTTCTTTAACAAACAGCTAAATGCACAGCTCTCGTCCTCCACAGTCCTCTCTGGAGTCAGAAAATGAGACCTGATGATTATAAATATTATTTCAACATTGAAACAAAACTACTCTCTCAAAATATAAGTCATAATCAGAGGAAGGTTTTAGACTAAAAGTCTAAAGAAACAGCTTGAATCCTTATTTGAAGTCTGTCAGCACTCATGAAACGGATTTCCATATGTGCAAATGCCCTCTAATTTTAAGGCACATTGCGACTAATAGTTGTTTGGAAGAGCCCTTCTCTCTGCATTTAAAGGGAAATCTGCTTCAGGTTTTAGTCCAAACTTTAAAGGTGGTATTCAGGGTCATAAACACCAAACTCTTAGTTAAGTTCATTTTTTATGGATTCAGTTTCTGGCAAGCCAGCCAGGCAGACATTCCAGCTGCAACTCTGCACCAAGGAGAGCTTTCATGGTAAAAGTGCTGGCCAGAGGGATTTCTGGATGGAGAAACGCCCTCTGGGATAAAGGGGGAGCAGAGGATGGCCCATTAAGGTCCAGAACTTGTATTTACTTGCAACTAAATGCAAGGGATTGACATCTTTCCCTTGGCATGAAATGCAGGGATTTAGGAGTCTTTGTGGACCAGAAGCTGAATGTGAGTCAACAGTGTGATGCAGCAGCTAAAAAAGCTAATGTGATTCTAGGCTGCATCAATAGGCGCATAGTGTCTATTCTACTTTGGCTGAATATTCTGCTTTGGCTAGACCTCACCTGGAGTACAGTGCCCAGTTCTGGGCACCACAATTCAAGAAGTATATTGACAAGCTGGAAGGTGTCCAGAGGAGGGTGACCAAAATGATCAAGGCCTGGAAACCATGCCCTATAGAGGAGCAGCTTAGGGAGCTAGGCATGTTTAGCCTAATGAAAAGAAGGTGAAGAGCTGACATGATAGCCGTGTTTAAATATTTGAAGGGATGTCATGTTGAAGATGGAGTGAGCTTATTTTCTGCTGCTCCAGAGATTAAGACACAGAGCAACAGATTCAAACTACAGGAAAAGAGCTATCACCTAAACTGCAGGAAGAAATTCCTGATGGTAAGAGTCATTTGACAGTGGAATATGATGCCTCAGAGTGTGATGGAGTCTCCTTCTTTGGAGGTTTTTAAACAGAGGCTGGATGGTATCCGTGATACTGTTCATGGACTGATGGCAATCTGTCCTGGATCAATGAGGCTAGTAACAGGGAAGGATGAGGTGATACATGATGTAACAGAGGGGGCGACAAGACTCATCAAGCCCACTGACAAGTGTCTCTAATTCTAACTAACACAGATGAACTGGTTAGTGTGGTGGGAGTAGTGGGATGCTTAGATGGTGGTGACCATGTCCTTCAGATATAGAGAAAAGGGGAAGCCAAACGTAGTCAGATATATACTCTGGACATCAAGAAACATAGTATCAGTAGGCTTAGTGAAATGCTGAGTAAGATACCATGTTCAGAAATGTTAATAGTGAAGGGAGTTAATGGTACACAGGAGTTTCTTAAAGGTGAGACAGTGAAAGCACAGTTGCAAAGAATTCCAAGGATGAATAAAAGTGGGAGAAGTAAGGCAGATCAAGGAATAGGCCTGTGTTGGATGGGGGTACACTCTTCCCTGAAGATGCAGACCTGCAGCTTGGGTATACTGCTAACTCTGCATGCTGAAGTTTCTGTGGTGGCCAGGAATGCATTTGTACAGTTAGAACTAATGTTCCAGCTGCACCCATTCCTTGAGCCATCTGACTTGGCTGCAGTGACACATGCCTCAGTTATATCTCAGTGGCATTACTATAATGCACTCTATGTGGGGCTTTGAAGAGCATTGAGAAACTTCAACTGGTTCAAAGAACTGCATCCAGATTGCTAATGGGTACTGGTTACAGGGAGCACACAGCTCCCATATTACAATACCAGTCTGATTTTTTATCCTATAAAGTCCTATACAGCTCAAGTTCAGGCCCAGGCTGTTTGGAGGACCATATCTTCCCCTATGACCCAACCTGAACTTGAAGATCTGCAAGGGAGGTACTTCTCTCCATTCCACCTTCACAGGCATAGTTGGTGGGAATGTGGGAGAAGGCTTTATCTGTGGCTGCTCCCACATTTTGGAACTTCCTCCCTAGAGAAGTTAAGATGGCTCCTTCTTTGTTTTCCTTTCAGTGACAGGTGAAGACTTTTCCAGCAAGGCTTTGGAAACTGATTTTAACAAAAAAAAAAAAAAAGGGGAGGGTTTTTATGGTGCTATACTCCTTTTACTCTGTTTTTTAAAGTAAGAGTTTAGTTTTAATTCTATTGTTATTTAATGCTTTTTAAATCTTAATTTTGAATGCTTTTAACGATATATATTTTATTGTATTCTCTGTCCAGCCTGGGAGAAAGGCAGGATATAAATAAAGTGATGGATGGATGAAGATGTCTAAAGAAACCACAGTAGATATACACAGAATTTTCAGATTAGCTGAAATTTAAAACACCATGTGTAAAGAATGGAAGGAAGTGGAACATCACCAAAGAGGCACACAAACAGCCTCAAGGAAAGTCAAAAAAATCTAACGCTCAGAATGAACTCAGGCTTATTCAAGAAGGGTTTGGGCTATGTTTGGAGCAAGAGAAAGAACAAGGAAATGGTAGAGCTGCTCTATAGAAAAGACAGTGAAATGCTAGCAGGGTACAGAGAGAAGGCCAAACTCTTCAATGCCTTCTTTGGCTCAGTTTTCTTCCAAAGGAAAACAGTTCTCTAACGAGTGAAAATAGAACAAATGACGCCGTAAGGGGACTGTATTCCAAAACAGATGAAGAAGTAGTAAAAGAATACTTACCTACTCTATATGAATACAAGTCTCCAGGGCCAGATTAACTGCATCCAAGGCCATTTCCACACTAGACTGTTATAGTGCTTTTATTCCATTTTCAACATCCTATGGAATCCTGGGGTTTACAGTTTAGGAAGGGGTCTTTGAGGAAGCAGAATAATAGCACTATAACAGTCTAGTGCAGAAATGGGCAAAGAGTTCTAAAGGAATTTGCAGATGTAATCTCAGAACCACTGTCAATAATTTCTGAGCGTTGTTGGGACAACAGGAGAAGTCTCAACAGATTGTAGGAGGGCAAATGTTTTTCCCATCTTCAAAAACTAAAAAAAAGGGGATCTGCACAACTGCCAATCAGGCAATTTGATGTTGCTACAAGGAAAGGTTCTAGAACAGATCATTAAACAGTCAATCTGTGCATACCTAAAAAGGAATGCTGTGATAGTAATCACAGAAGGATGGGTTTCTCAAAAATAAGCCATGCCAAATGAATATTATCTCTTTTCTGATTACATCGCAAGTTTAGCATATCAGGGGAATAATGTTGATGTGACATATCTTTATTTCAGTAAGGCTTTTTACAAGGCTCCCCATGAAATTCCTTGCAGGCAAGCTAGTAAACTGTGGGATTGACACTGATACTGTTGGGTGCATTAGTAATTAGTTGACTGACCAGATCCAGAGGGTACACATCAATTGATACTCTTCATCCTGGAGAGAAGTGACAATGGCATCCTCAAGGTTCTGTCACAGGCCCTGTGTAACATCTTTATAAATAATTTAGGTAGTGGAAGAGAAAGCATACTTATCAAAATATCAAATTAGTGGATGACACCAAATGGGGGAGGGAGTAGCAAATTGATTGCAACATTGGTTACAGTTGGTGATTGAGTAACTTGGATGCCTTTCAGTCATAGTGTTACCACAAACATGGGTGACTCTTGCAATATGGGCCTGTCCACCTGCAATTCCAGGAACACCACGTGACAGAGGGGAATTAATTAGCTCACAATCAGGAGGTCAGCAATGGGGGAGGAACTTAACAAGATCTTTTCACCAGTATTTACCAAGTCACACAGGAAAGAACCAGCCAGAGATTCAAAAGTAAATTAAAAATGTGTTTTATTGAGGGGAATTCACTCACGCATGCACACAAGAAACAGTCACATATTCACACACATTCCCTATGAGGAGTGGCTTAGGGAGCTGGGGATGTTTAGTCTGCAGAAGAGAAGGTTAAGAGGGGACAAGATAACCATGCTTAAATATTTGAAGGGATGTCATGTCGAGAAGGCAGCGGACTTGTTTTCCGCTGTCCCAGAGACTAGGACAAGGAGCAGTGGATTCAAACTGCAGGAAAGGAGATTCCACCTGAACCTCAGGAAGAACTCCTGAGCTCTCCAGCAGTGGAATATGCTGCCTCGAAGTGTGGTAGAGTCTCCTTCTTTGGAGATTTTTAAGCAGAGGCTGGACGGCCATCTGTTGGGAAAGCTTTGATGGGTGTTCCTGCATAGCAAGGGGTTGGACTTGACGGCCCCTGTGATCTCTTCCAGCTCTATGATTCAATGATTCTAAGAGATAACCAAAGGATAAAGGAAGGAAAAATTATGGACAGTGAGGCTGAGTTTTTTGGGTTATAATTACCATTTCAGAAGAGTAGTGAAGAAGGAGTTGAATGATCTAGACTTGTATGTCTTAGGGCAGTACACAGCCAGGAATCAAAGTGGCAGAGAGACATTCAGCAACTGGTGAACTGCAAATTATTTATTCAAAACTGGAGATTTTTATACTCTATTTCCCTCCCTGAAGGGGCATCAGTTAATTGTTTTCTGGTAAACAAAAGGGGTCTGGAATGGACTGATTGTTTCAGTGTCTTGGTTGGGTGAGGTTAAAGGGAAGGCTTCAGTAGGAAATGCACACAACAGTAGTGGTTGCCTGCTGCATCTGGCTTGACTATTGTTTTCTGTGGGCAGTTGAGTTTAGAACCACTAAGCCAGGCTTTCCCAGCTAATTCTTATGACCTGGCCATGCTGAGGTCGCTTCTGACCTACTTCTAGCCAGCGTCCCATCTTCTCATGGCTTTTCAGCCATAAATATGTATAATTTATATTTTACACCAATTAAACATATCTGCCAATTAATATATCTTGCCAATTAAACTATATGAAAGCATTAAGGTGCATGGCCACTAACAAAAGGGTCATCATAAGTTAAAGTTGACTTGATAGCAGAACATTTTGAATTTTCTAGAGACCATTTAAAAGCTTCTTCCAAAATGCATCTCAAGATTATTATTTTTTCTTTCAACAGTCTCATCTTTTCTTATGATTTCCACTTTGGTGGTGAAACTTTAAGATCTAGGTTTTTTCAACATTCCAGGGCAGCAGGTGAGGCAAGCTAACCTGCTTTCCCCTTTTCTTTCTGTTTTACTCTTCTCACATGCTCAGTATATGATTATGGATACCTTGTCTGTTGTCTGTAAGCACACACAGCTGCAGCAGAATCACCTCAGGTAGAATCCCATTCTTTCCCAGATCATGTATTATTTACTGCAAGGATGCAGCTGCAGACCAACACTAAAAGTCTGTCTTCATCAGCCTCCCAACACCAATGCTGTAAAAAAAGTTTCTAGCTAGATTGAAGACAAAAGAGGGGCTGGACTGGACTGGGCTGGGCTGGGCTGGACTGGGCTGGACTGGGGTCCAATAAAAAGACTTTGTAAAAAGGAGCTTCTCTGTCAGAGGCTTTGTTAACTGAGGTATACCTGTATAAATGTTTAAATCAGTGGTTTTCATGCTGTTGATTTGGTAGACCCACAGTGTGCTAGTGCCCAATGTATTATATTTGTGACATATAAATATTTACTAACATAGTTCCTGGAAACTTGCAATGGACTGGCAGTCAGTACACAGACCACTACTCAATCAATCAGTAGATGTTACTGCAAGATATGAACTGCAAGGTACAAAGTACAAAAAACAGTAATACCAGCACTTTCAGAAGCCAGCGTGGTATAGTGGTTTGAATGTTTAACTATGACCCTGGAGACCGGGGTTTGATTCACCACTCAGCCATGGACACTCACTGGGTGACTCTGATCACGTCACACAGTATTAGCCCCAGAAAAACCCTTTAGGGTCACCATAAGTTGGAAATGATGTGAAGGCACACAGCAACGACAACAAGTAACACTTTTATTTGTCTGCAGGTTGCATTTGGTACATTGCATACGTATCATACTGAGACTTCTTTTTACAGTGAAAATCAATCATATAAATAACAGGTGGGCTTGTTATGGATGTTTACTCTAATAATCCCCAGAAAAAAAAATATAAACATCTTATTGTTAGCTAATGAGAGGGCATCTGAAAAGCAGTCAGTTTTCATTCCTTCTCTCTTCTTGTTAACTCTGAATAGATTGTTTTCTTTTGGCTTGCTCAGTTATACAATCCCTCTTACCCAACATTTGCAGAATATTAATCCAAATGTAAACATGTTAGATAACTTCCAACACAGCATGACTAGACAAAAACATTATCTATTCTTTAGATTGCTTGCAAGCTAGTGATCATTTTAATACATTAGTAAAAGCTTTGTGAATTATTTTACCTTTCTAAATTTACTTTTTCTTTCACCTAGCCTAGCCAAGCACAAAACATTTGTGCTGGCAGTAAACGTGAAGCTATCGTTGCACAGAACTATAATCATGTAGCCTTCAGCTTCATTTTACAATCAGCACATTGGAGCAGTAATCCAACACTGGCATGAAAAGAAGAACAGAACAGGAGTTTTCTAACTCCCCTGCTCCCATCTCTACAAGGAAGGCATCATTAGAACAAAACAGCAGCTCTTCCTGAACTCTTCTTTCCACTTCACTGGGATGATTTGTCACTGGGATGCACAAGTGTGCACCTAAAAGATGTTGAACATTTGTAAATACATTCATCCTCCCATATTTGTGGGTTTCACTTTCACAGATTTGGTTATTTGTGAGTTTCTCCAGTCCCTGCCCCCCTACCTCAAGCACTTCTTTTCTGGAGGAACCTCCTCTTTCAGCAGGTCACACAGCCCTTTAAAAATCTGTCTGTATTCCTCCTCCTTCTCCACCAGCCACAGACACACAAATTTTGGTATGGGGGGGTCACTTTTGGGGACGGTCCTGTGCCCCTAACCCTATCAAATGTGGAGGACTGACTGTACTGAAATTGAAACCTTGCAAAAGACTTCTGTTTTTTCATGAGCTGTTCAGTTCAAATGCTTACAAACATCTGGGAAATACTGACAAAACACCCTCAGCCATCCCATGTAACGGTTGAGAAAGCTGTGTCTATGAAAACCTGGAAAAGCTTTTGGTTAAGCTGGTCTTGAGGGAGGATCAGCGCAGACCGAGGCCACACACTTCATGGCCATAAGGGGATTGGAAACAAAGGCAGGAAAAGAAATGCAGTGAACTTTCCCTCTCCATTGGCAGTGACAAAGCACCTCCTTCTGAGAACTGGTCCTGTGTCCTGTGCAAGGGAGGCTACAGCCCACTTCATAGGCAGAATACAGCAAGTGTCTTTAGAAGCTTCAGTACTGACGCACTGCCCTTGTTTCCATTCCCTGTATGGCAAGGAAGAGCTGGGGCCTCTCTCTGCATAGGCCCTCCCTCAGTGCCCCCTTAACCAAAGCCTCAAGTAAGATGCATGATTTTTTTAAAACCATCTTTGCCTAATGAGGAAGCCAGTAGGATTTAGAAATTATTCTCTTTATTTACCCATTTATTTGAAATAATTTTTATTTAACACACAAAAAAATCAGATACTATAAAAGTTACACAAAAGTTATGTAAGAAAGTACAGAAAGACAACGAAAAGGAAAGACATAATGCATTACAACAAAAAAGAAAGACATAATATACAACAGTATATTACAAAACTTAACATAGGCTATTTCCACACTAGACTAGATAGTGCTATTATTCCACTTTCAGCATCCTATGGAATCCTTGGCTTCGCAGTTTAGAGAGAAGTCTCAAAGGAATCCCAGGATTCCATAGGATGTTGAAAGTGGAATAATAGCACTATAACAGTCTACTGTGTAAATGGCCATAATTAAAAAAAAAAACTATACTAAAGTCAGAATGAGAAAAGAGGGGAAGAATATAGTTGACTTCCCACTTCCTGAAATTTGGTAAAAGATGTTATTTTTTAAGAAGAATTAATTTCTACTATATTATCCTTTATGATTTGATGATATCTAAATATAATTATGACAACTTTAAAATATTTTCCCCCCATTTCTTCATATCCTACACCTATTTACTATTATATTAACAACCTTTTAAAAAATTACTACAAACACAATACATTAGGTTTTGATTACTCAAATCCTGCCACTGTTAAGTCTGACACTCATATCTTTTGTCAATTCAATAACCCTTACCCAGTGTTTATGATAATCTTCTAATGAATCTTCTTTTATCAGAATAGTCAATTTGTCCATCTTTGCCATATCCAGCATCTGCAATAACCATTCTTTAGGAGATGGTATGTTCAAATCCTTCCATCTTTGAACATACAACAGTCTTGCCACTGTAATCATGCACAGGAACACTTCTAAAGAGTCTCTGTTAATCTGGTCATCAATCCCAACAAAAGCAGTTCTAGTTTAAATTGAATTTTCATCTTAAAGCTTTCTTCAATCATGCCATATATCCTCTTCCAATACTGCTTTGCTTTGCTGCAAGTCCACTACACATGAAAAAGTTCCCTTCATCATGATTACGTTTCCAACAGAATCTTTGTGCCCATTTTAGAGAGTTTTTTTCTGGACTCAAAATGCCACCTATACATCTACTAAATAAAAGTCAATGTCTGTCTGTGAGTTTGTCTGTTTGTCTGAGTCACGCAGGTGAAGATCTCATACAGTTGGCTGAGTGAGGCAAGAAGAGCTCATATGATTGGCTGGCTGTGAAGATTCTGTAGAATCTTGGGGTTGACAAGTTTAGGAAAGGGCCTTTAGAATTCTCAGCCAGAGAGCTCAGGCTGGTTGCTATGGAGATGAGACCTACCAGCAAGAAGGTGGGCAGTGTATTCCCTGAGGAAACCAACCTCTGTATGTTAATAACTCTGAATACAGATTGGATTGGGGAATATGGGCAAAAGTTACAGATACTGGACAAGACAGTTTGGGGAATTAGAGGCACAGGATCTCAAATCTGTGTATTTCAACCGCATCTAATTCCTAAAGTAGGGTAAGGTAATTCCTAAGGTATTTCTAACAAGTGTTACCTATGAGAAAATAAAATCCTGGGCAACTCTGGGTAAATACACTAATCATTTTATAAAAGTTTTCTTTTAAATCATACCTTAATGTGAATTTCAAATCTTTTGCCTTTCTTCCCATGGGGACATCTCTATCAGATGACCCACATTTTGGGCCCGTTGAATCATACAATCTTTTACTTGTTCAGCTTTCATCTCTATTTGTAAAAGCAACTTATGCATTTTAGCAATCAAATGATCATCATCTTTTAAAAGAGACAAATCCAATTCTGAATTATCATCTACAAAATCAACAAGTTTTTTATATATTTTAAATCTTTCTATTAACTGCCTACATGAAAGCCATCTTATCTCATAACCATTTTCAATCAGTTCCTCATTTGTTTTTATTTTCAATTGACCATTTTCCTTCTTTAAGAGATCTTAACCATTTCCCTTTAAGCAGTATCTCTCTGGTGAAGAGAGCTTCATGGGAAGAAACCTACATCAGCATCTTATTACATAACTTCCATTTGTATTTCTTCCAGACACTGTATAAAGCATACCTTATAAAATGATTGTTAAAGTTTACATTAGCATTAAGTTTATTATACCATAAAAAATATGCGCCATTTGAACCACAAATAATAACTCTTAAATACAGAAGTCTTTCTCTTTTAATGTTATCCAGTCTCCCAGGCAAACTAAAACAGGAGGCGTAATAATAAATCTTCAAGTCTGGGAGTACTAACCCCCACCCTTTTTTTTTGGCATCCTGTAAAAACTTCATTCTTATTCCTGGCTTTTGCCCCTGCCAAATAAATTTTGAGATATCTTTTTGCCATTGTTTAAATGGAACATCATTAATTATAAGCAAATTCTGTAACAGAAACATTTTTGGCAGTACATTCATTTTGATCACAAAATATCTGCTTAAGAGACAATTTTAAGTTCAACCATCTTTGCAAATCTTGTTTGATATCTTTCCAAGTTTTTTCACAGTTATTCTGGAGCAATTTTGTATTTTGTGACTGGTAAATAATCCCCAAATACTTCACTTTCTTCACTACTTTAAAACCAGTTTGAGACATCAATGTCTCCTGTTGTTGTTTTGTCAATTTTTTTGTTAACATTACTGTTTTATATTTATTCATTCTGAAACCAGCTAATTATCCATCTTCATTCAATCTCTTCAGTAAATTTTCTGGACTACCAAGGATTTCCAAAGTTGGTTCACCTGATCATATACTAGCTTTCTCCCTTTGATCTTTCTCCTGTCTGTCCTGCTCTGTTTTTTTTTTCTATATTCCTTTCCTCCTAGATCTTTTTCATATTTATTCGAAAAATCTTTTGCCTTGAAGATTGAATCTAAAACATATCTTCTCTGTCTGAAACATAGAATCACTCCCTTTATATTCCCACAACAAAATGGAATCTCATACTGGTTCAGTTTGCTTATCAAAAAGGAATTATTTTGTCATTTCTTCAAAATTCTAGCTGGAAGAACCTTAAAAATTAATAGATCTCTCCCACTCAAGCTGCAGTTTGCTGGTAAAATGCACCTTCTCACAGAATAAACTATCACATCTCACAGTAGGTTCTTCTGTCTTACATACTGAGATTCTATTCTGTAAACTCTGTCAATTTCAAGAACCAATTGCTTCCTTTGAATTTTCATAAAATCTGCCAGGATCTCACAGACTCTGGCCTGTATATTCTCATTCTGTTTTTATGAAATTCTTAGTCTTATGCACTGATTCCTTTCACGCATCTCCAGTAGAGCCCGCAAGTCCAAATTTTTGTCAATTTTTTCCAGATTTTTTCCTAGTCAGCAATTTTTCAGCTATTCCTTCTAATTTCTGGGTTTTCTCTTAAATCACCTCCACTGTTTCATTCATCTGCTTCATGTCTCCTTTGATCTGAGATAAAGAGGTCTGAATTTCTTTCATATCAGCTCCCATATAATATCTCATTTGATTAAAGTCTTAATTTTTTATCTTACCTAGAACGATTTAAAGTGGCTCTGTCTCTTTAGTTTGCTCTATCAATGGCTTTATTTGAGCCTGTAATATCTTCTTTATCACCAAAGCAACTGTCACAGGTTGAGTAGCATGATGGGACCTGTTGTTACTCCTGGCTTCATATTTTCCCACCACTAGAGGGTGAGAACGCAAAGCTGCGTGTAGTTGTTTAGTCTAGCTTTCTGTGAACGCTTCCCATGTGAAACCTAAACGTATTCAAGGTCTTCTGCTGCCTGCAGCCGCAACATTGTTATGGTTAAGGGAACGCCTTGTTATTGAATATGTATACTTAAAAACACGACTTTTGAACAGGCTGTGCCTTTTTCTTGTTTCCTTTCCTTTCTGCTCTGGACGAGGAGATGGCTCGCTGCGCTGTAACTTAATAGTCTGCTACTTGATCTATTGCCCGCAATAAAGACTGTTAGCCTGCTGCCTCGTGTTGGCTGTGATGTTTTTCCTATTGATGGTAATGCCCCTGGTGGGTTTTTCAACATGGTAGCAGAGGATGGTTTTGAGAGGTGTTTTTTGAGGTGTTTTTACAATGGCTCATGTGGTGCCTGGGGGCCTGCCTCTCGTTAAGCTAAATGCAACTAATTACTTGGCATGGTCAGCTCGCATGGAAAAGTATTTGCAAGCTGAGGGGCTGTGGGGTGCTTTCACAGCTCCCCCGACTCTGCAGGGGACTGCTGCGGAGATAGCAGCGGCAACGAGGCGTGCCATGTCTGTCCTCTTTCTGGCTGTGGAGGATGACCAGCTCACGCATATCAGGGATCTTGCCACCCCTCGTGAGGCCTGGGCGAGGCTGCGGGAGTTGTTTTTGAGTCAATCAGCAGCCGCCAAGTACGCCCTGTGCGCCCATTTATATGGGATGAAACTGGCCCCCGGTGTCCCGGTGAGGCAGCATTTGGCTGAGATGTTGGAGCTGTTTTCGTCACTTCGGGAGAGAGGCAAAGTGTTGCCTGAAAGTGACAAAGTATTTTGCATCTTGAATTCTCTTGATAGTTCCTGGAATCTGGTGGTGTCCTCTCTTCAATCCATGCCAGAGAGTGAGTTAACCGTTCCTTTGGTTTCTGCCCGTCTGCTGGAAGAAGAGGAAAAGCGCGCAAGGAATGCAGAGACTCCCACACAGCCGGCTCCAGCTTCAGAGGCCTGTGCTGGGAGGAAAAGTTCTCCGGCTGCTGAGGCGAGGCAGGAGGGGCTGGTGAGAGCCCATGCTGTGCGAAAGTGCTTTCGCTGTGGGTCTGCTTCTCATCTGAAGCGTGATTGCCCGCTCCTGAAGCAAGGGGAGCAAAGCTTCACAGGCGCCGGTGCCAGGGGCCGTGGCAGAGGAGGCAGAGGAGATCGGGCCAGAGGACGGCTGAGAGTTGCTGTTGCCGTGGGAGATGTGGACGCTGTTTCGGACTCTGAGGAGGCAGGTGCTTCCGTTTGGCTTCTAGACAGCGGCTGTTCCCAGCACCTGGTCAATTCTGAAGATTTATTTGACTGTTTGGATTCTGCCAGTGTTTCCTCTGTGACGTTAGCTGATGGGACAAAGGCTAAAGTTTGTGGCGAAGGTGTAGCTTTTGTCCCTGCCCTTGACATGGGTTTGAAAAATGTTTTGTTTGTTTCCTCTCTTGATTTCTGTTTGCTTTCTGTGGGGCAACTAACAGAGTCAGGGTTCAAGGTTGAGTTCTATGGGAAGCAAGGTAAAATCCTCAAAGATGGGGTGGTATGTGCTGTGGCTACACGAGAAGGGAGGCTGTTCTTTCTTGAACCACGACACACTGTGTGTAATGTGTATGGCAGTGTCCCACAACATGATGAGTGCCTTCATCTCCTCCACCGGCGCGCAGCGCATGCAAGCTTTCCTGTGTTAAAGAGGCTTGCTGGTTGTTGTAAAGGGTGTACTTTGAAGCCTTGTAATGTCTTTCTTGACTGTGCTATTTGCAAGCAAGCTAAATCTAAACAACTCCCAGCACCGAGAGTTAGTTTTCGTGTACCAACCGCCCCATTTCAGTTGGTACACTGTGATATTGTGGGTCCTATGAGTAAACCTTCCCTAGGGGGAGCTAGATATTTCGTCATTCTCGTAGACGATTTTAGCAGGTTCATTTTCTGCTATTTGTTGAAACAAAAGTCTGATGTGTGTCAAGTTCTCAAGAACTGGTGTTCCTTGGTTGAAAGGCAATTTGGTTATTCCCTACAAAAGCTTCAAACCGACAGAGGAATGGAATTCCTGTCGGAGAACTTGCAACAATGGATCAAAAAACAGGGTATAGTGCACAGGGCGACTGCTGGCTATTCTCCTCATCAGAATGGAGTGGCTGAGCGGAATGCAGGAGTTCTGCAGACTCGAATGCATAGTTTGCTGCTAGATGCAGATCTACCTCTGAGTTTTTGGGGTGAGGCAATTCTGACTGCCTGTTACATACACAACAGGCTGTGGAGTTCTGTGGTTAATACTACTCCCTATGAGTGTTTGTTTGGTAAACAACCTTCCATTGCACATCTGAGAGTCTTTGGGAGTTTTGCTTGGGTGCACATCCCCAAGGGGCAAAGAAGGAAGGGGGAGCCTAAGGCCCAGCGTATGCGTTTTGTTGGCTATGAGCCCAACTGCAATGGGTATCGTTTTTACGCTGGTGGCAATTCCTGTGTGGTGTCTAGAAATCCCTCTTTTGAGGAACACGCTAATTGGTCGCGTGTCCAGGCAGCGTCTGAAGTTTTTCTCCCTGTGGCTGGTCTGCCAGCTTCTCAGCCACTGCAGCCTTCAGTCTCTGCTCCACTCCCAGCCTCCGCTCCCAGTTCCTCAAGGGTTGAAACAGAAGAGGAGAGAGGCGCGTGGAGGAGAAGAGCTGTAAGTGATGTGCGAAGGTCTTGCACAGGGGAGAGAGAACGCGAGGGCTCAGTGAAAAGGTCTCGCAGTGCTGAGGACAGGGATGAACCTTTGCAGGATCGTCCCATCCCCAGACGGTCTCAAAGAAAAACGAAAGGCATTCCACCTAAACGTTTTTCCCTGAGTCTCTCGCAGTTCGTGTGTGCGCTGTAAACTGTGAGCCTCAGTGCTTTGCTGATGTTGTGAAAATGCCTGAGCAACAGGCAGAACCCTGGTGGGATGCAATGCAGAGTGAAATGGATTCCATTATTCAGCATGATGTGTATTCTCTTTGTAATTTGCCCAAGGGTGTGAAGCCAATTGACAGCAAATGGGTCTACAAGTTGAAACCCACTGCTGATGGGCATGTGAAATATAAAGCGCGCCTAGTGGCACGCGGGTTCTTGCAAGATCCTTGCCTTGCTGATCCCTGTGTATATGTTCGAGGGAAAGGGGAGAGTTTGGAAATTCTCCTTGCATATGTGGATGATCTGTGCTTGGTCAGTGCTACACAAAAACAAGTGCAAGTGTTTGAGAAAGAGCTGGGGAAAAGGTTTCAGGTGAAAAACCTAGGCCCAGTACAGAGCTTTCTTGGAATTGAAGTACAGAGAACTGAAAAAGGTATTCTGCTGTGTCAGAAACAAAAGATTGTAAAATTGTTAGAATTGTGTCAAATGTCTGACTGCAAACCGGTACAAACTCCAATGGTGCCAGGTTTTTTGAAAAATACCTGTGAGGAATTATTTCCTGATATACACCTATATCAGTCTGTCATTGGGAGCCTTTTGTACTTAGCTGGTACTAGCCGGCCTGATATTGCTTTAAGTGTCAACATTCTGGGCAGAGCATGTGCTAAGCCAACCCAGTATCATTGGCAGGGTGTGAAAAGGGTACTCAGGTACCTAAAAGGTTCCCTTGATTATTGCCTAAGCATTTGTCCTGATCAGATGCCAAACCTTGTCTGTTCGTCAGACAGTGATTTCGCTGAGGATACTGTGGACCGCAAAAGCACAACTGGTTTTCTTGTCAAATACAGTGGTGTAGCAATCGACTGGAAGTCTAAAAAACAGTCTTGTCTTGCTTTGTCAACTGCAGAGGCAGAGTTTGTGAGCCTATCTGCGCTCTGTACTGAGTTGGTTTGGTTTTTGCAGTTGCTACAAGATCTGCATATGTCTGTGCCATTACCAATACAAATATGTTGTGATTCACAAGCCTGCATTCAAATGGCAGTGTCTGACCGGGTGTCTTCTCGATCAAAACACATTGACATCAAATTTCACAATGTGAAACAATATGTACAAGAAGGAAAAGTGTCCCTTACCTATGTGTCTTCAGAAGAAAACGTGGCTGATGTGTTTACCAAGCCACTTCCTGCTAATGCATTTGGTCAGCACGTTAGCAAACTGGGGTTGATGGAGTCTCCAATGCGAGGTAGCTGAAAATATTTCGCAAGGAGTAGGGGAGTGTCACAGGTTGAGTAGCATGATGGGACCTGTTGTTACTCCTGGCTTCATATTTTCCCACCACTAGAGGGTGAGAACGCAAAGCTGCGTGTAGTTGTTTAGTCTAGCTTTCTGTGAACGCTTCCCATGTGAAACCTAAACGTATTCAAGGTCTTCTGCTGCCTGCAGCCGCAACATTGTTATGGTTAAGGGAACGCCTTGTTATTGAATATGTATACTTAAAAACACGACTTTTGAACAGGCTGTGCCTTTTTCTTGTTTCCTTTCCTTTCTGCTCTGGACGAGGAGATGGCTCGCTGCGCTGTAACTTAATAGTCTGCTACTTGATCTATTGCCCGCAGTAAAGACTGTTAGCCTGCTGCCTCGTGTTGGCTGTGATGTTTTTCCTATTGATGGTAATGCCCCTGGTGGGTTTTTCAACAGCAACTTTAGTCACTTCTGCTGCCTTCTTTGGTTGCATCTTGAGCTCATTTTTGTTTGTCTGACAGTTATCTATGTATTGAGCTATTAATTCCAATTTATTCCATTGCTCACCACTAGGTGTCAGTGTTTTACAAGATGCCAAACAAAGGGGTGGCTGTTAGTGCCTTCCTCTTTATTCAAAGAAGTAAATTTTACAGTTCATTAAAGTCAACTTCCTGTTTTGATTAATACTGAGACATGACGTTGTAGCTTATCGGATTCTCACAATAAGTAAATTTTTGTCTTCCATTAAAAGCTTTCCTCTAAACAAACTGGCAGGCTACTCACAGCATTAGTGGAGGGGTAGGTTAGATTCCAAACAAAGCAGAATATTAAGCATATAGTTCATCACTTCTGTCTTTGGTAATCAGTTAGTGCAGAAGCTCCATCATTACAATTTCCAGTAAGTTTTTTTCTTTTTTTAAAGTAATGTTCTTTCTTCAGTTTTCTTTAAAAATTGGCTCTGTTGGCTACCTGCCAGCAGCATCAGCAGGGTAATGGAGATGATCTTTTCCCTCATTGGGAACCTGAATTTAGTCTCCTTGGGTCTAGAGCTGGGCATTAGACCTATGTGAGGTCTTCTGAGACTCCCTGTCCCAGGGATCAATTTTCACTGGTCTCTGAACTCACAAGTCTGCACCTATTGCTCTGTGCACGCCAGAGCATTAGGAGCATTCTTTCACCCCAATGCCACAATCCTCTTGCCAACCGGAAGTCCCAGCTTTAGAAGCTGTTGCAATGTATTTGGGTTTTTGGCTGACCTAATAAAGGTATTATTACAATATGGGGTTTTTTTCTTGCAAGCTATCTGTCTTAATCCCAATGAACAGAGCAACTAACTAAAAAAATATTAATTCTATTAATTGCTCACTGATCTATATGAACTGTGGTATCAAATTAAAGTTGTGGAGTAATGTGATAGACCACTGGAATGAAGCAGCCTTTTGTTTTGTGAATATCTGGTCTCTTTTGGTGAATCCTTTGTTGTTTCCCACAAAGTGTTTTGGCACAAACTGTTTGAGCTGAAATCCTTTCTTGTGGTTACATGCTTTGGGGTGAAACCTTTACTTGTAGCAAACCTAAAGTCAGATTAGGTTCTGTTGATAGTTGTAGATTAGAGTCACAACCACTCCTCTGTGAAACCACTAGTATGCTTCTTTATCTTCCAACAAGACATGAGAAAAATATGTCATATTTCATCAGGAGGAAAGTTGAACATGTTGGATCCCCAAACTGACATTAAACATGTGGATTTCTGTATCCTGGAACCATGTTTCTTTGATAGGAGGTTCCTTAAGTTGCATGTGCTTTGTTTTTACTTTTCCATCAGGAATCCCCAGAAGAAGGCAGAGCCAGCATTTACCCCTCAGTTTTCACGAACTCATGCAAAGAAATGATGTGCTACCCAGACTTTCCTTTTCCAGATGATTTTCCAAACTATATGCACAACACCAAGCTTTGGGAATACATCCGGATGTTTGCCAAGTACTTTGATCTTGTAAAATACATACAGTTTAAGGTAAGACATTACAACTTAACTAACAGGTGACTGAGAAGCATATAGGTCCAATGGGGTCCAATAGGGCAAGAATGCTGTGATACTTTATCTGTCAGTATAACAATTGCTTGTGATAGGCCAAGATATTTTTGTGAGGGGGCAGGTGGACTCAGAACATTAAAAAATGTAAATATTTCATTGCTGAGTGATAGATGGAATCACCTTGAAAAATGGCTGTCTTGATAGGACTGTTTCAAATATAATGGGGAGTGGGGAGTCATACGAAGCCAAGTCAAGCTTGCTGTATGTCACTGACTAGTTGAGGTTGATTTGAGTAGCAGCAAACCTGTAGGCTTCATCATCTTGATAAACATGTAAGAAGTGGTATGATCTCTATTGGAAATGCATTGTGTAATAATTTAAATGCATTTAAAATAGTTTTCTTACATTATATATGTTTTTGTTAGTTATACCACTCTTATTGGTATGTGGGATTGGGATGGGGTGAGCGTAGGCACAGGCTTAGTATGGAACCAGGGACTCATTTTGAGATTCAATCCATCATTTCATGCAGTGACTGAGAGCTGCCAGTATCACAGACAAGAGGTCATGACAGCTAGAATCTCATTGTTCTTACTTTCTCTCTCTGACTCTGTCCATTAAAAATTGAGGTGGCACTCCAGGTGTTGTTGGGACTGTGACTCCCAGCATTCCTCACAACTTACTGTATTGGTTCCATTAATAAGATGACAGTCTAACAACAACAAATATGTCTATTGATTTGGACCTTGAACAACAATAAGAACCTTTCTTTTACATTTCTTCAAAGACTCTTGTGAGCAAAATTAAGACGCGCCCAGATTTCCCAGTGACTGGACAATGGGATGTCATAACAGAGAAAGACAGCAAGGTGGAATCAGCTGTATTTGATGCTGTTATGATTTGCTCTGGACATCACGTTTATCCAAATATTTCAGTTAATAGCTTCCCTGGTAAGTGGCTTCTTGGATAATAATAAAAGCCAATGTTGTTGTTTAAGATTGTCAAACCTGGACACTAAATGTTGGAGTACATACTAAGCGTACCCTAGGGGTGTGTGCTTCAAGGTTATTTGGTTTTCAAATGTACTGATTAATCTTCATTTATTTAAATCTATATTTAGCTTGCAGTACAGTTTTAATCACTAGGTGGCTGGCTTTTCTGACCAGGAATAAAAGCTGCAGTCAGGCCCAGCATATGCATTTTTACCAAGGGTGCTTAGGCAGCTCTGTGTAAGGTTTAAAAAAAAAAATGCAAAGTGTAACTGGGACTTCCCTTTGTAAGTCTCTGAACACTTCCAAAAGCTGAAAGAGAGAAATCCTTCTCCCTGGTAAGGAAGGATGACAGACCAGAGGGAAAAGTTGGAGGGAGAGAAAGACCAACAAGAAAAAAAAAGTGGGTAGAGTATATAGAAAATTAGCAGAAGGTACAAGGCAATAACATTGGGGAAGTGAGGAGCTCATCAGTGAGAACAGAGAAAGAACACCTGGACCTAGATGGGTAAAGGTACCTGGGTGGGCAAGGGGAGACAAAGAGTACTTAGCTCTGTGGGAGAGAAAGAGCTCTGAGGTAGATCGGGGGAGGACACAGGAGGAAGGACACATAGAGGAGTAGGTCAGAAAAGTTACTGGGTGGAGACTTAGGGACCAAGGGGCTTCTTACCCATATGAGGCTAGATATATTTGCAAGTATATACATATCAAAATGTTGTGAGCTTCATTTCATAAACTTTTTGTACAGGTAGTGTGAGAAAATTGTGCTGCTTTCATTATCTCTTGTTACTGAAAAGAGCTAACATTGCAGTCTGCATTCTCTTGCAGAGTGTTTCTACATGAAGGCATTTACTGCATCTTTATTTTTCACAGTTATAACTATAGAAGTAGGGATGGGAGCAGGAAGGAAAAAAATGACACATTTGGACAGGTTTTAACTCTTTCTTTCTGTGACACTCTCCCCCTTAAAATCCCCCCTGGAGGTGCTGTTTGCTTCAGGAAGTAAGACTCCATTGGTACAAAGGATTGTGAATATCACCTTCAGCTCTATTTGCAATATATCAGAAGTTGAAAGATGTATGGACTCTGCTTAAGGCAAACCGAAGTGGCCACCTCAGGCAACACATCTGGGATGATAATTGTGTGTCAATTGGATTTATCTTTAACTTTATGTTTTTGTTTTTGTTGTGATGTACTTTTATATTGAATCTGATCTACATCAACCCAATCCTAGTTTTTCCTTCACAAGATATCTATGGACATGCTCCCACCCCGTCACTGTGTAACATAAGTATAGAGCTACCAACGTATATCAGGCATTTGAAAGGAGTGTTTCTTTTTTTTCTAGATAACAACTAACATTCTCATTAGGCTAACAACAGGGGTAAAGCAAACAAGGATGACATACTACACAGTTACAGTGCTATGATTCCACTTTAACTGTTTTGGTTGCATTCCGTGGAATTCTGAGTTTTGTAGCTTTGTGAGGGACTCAAGCACTCTGTCCATACATTTTAGATGCCCCTCCCTAAACTACAAATCCCAGCATTCCATAGGACAGAATTATGGCAGTTAAAATGGACTTACAGCACTATCATTGTACAGTGTGAACAGGCCCTTAAAGTGGTGCCTGTGAGAAAAATCTCAGAAATTATCCATTCAAGACATAGGCCCTTTCTGCATGGGGTTATTAATGTGGTTCAATGTGTTTTGGAACGGAGCCGTTCTGCACGTGAGAGCAAACTAGGTTCACTTTATTTACCATCGTTCCACACGTAATCCCAAGTTAGTGTGCCCCCACGTGGTGAGAAAATGCGCTATTTGAAAACTGGAAAAAATCCAAAACAATTTTTAAGATCGAGCAGATTCAGACTTTCACAGTGGTGCAGATATGCACATTCGCACCAATGCAAATTGATGGGCAGCAGAGGGTGGGCTGTGGGCGTACTCATCTTCTCCAGCTGTCCCCGCCCATCAAAGGACAGGCAGGTGCCATTTTTTTGTTTTGTTCAGCAAACTTTAGAAAATGGAGTAACTGGACAAAACACGGCACAGGCATGTTAAAAGGAGACAGCTGTTTTTTATTTTGCAAATGTTTTACCGTACTTACTGGCATTAGACACACTGCCCTATAAGAGCATCCTATTTTTGGACTATATTATTTAGGAAAAAAATATTTTAGTACTCTGTTCCAGGTTCCTGTCTTATCTGCTTTGGTGGGAGGAACCTCCCTGCCCAGGCAGAAAGAAGAGGCTGTGTGTGTGTGTGTGTAAGAAGCTCAATCCCCCCATTCCTCTCCTCCTCGTGAGGGAACTTTCCAGCAGGTTGGAAGGGGGAGGGAGCATGTGCATGCGCACAAGAAGCTCCTTCCCCCATTCCTCTCCTCCTCACGAGGAAACTTTCCTGCCGAAGTTGGAAGAGGAGAGGGAGCGTGCGTGCATGCGTATGTGTGTAAGAAGCTTCTTCCCCCAATTCCTCTCCTCCTCACGAGGAAACCTTCCTGACAAGGTTGGAAGGGGAGGAAGGAAGCGTGCATGTGGTGTGTGTGTTTTTGTGTGTAAGAAGCTCCTTCCCCCATTCCTCTCTGGGGCAGGATCATGTTGGCGGCAGGGCGGAGATGAGCGGGGGAGCGAGATCGCTCTCCCAACTTTGCTCTTCCAGGTGATCTGCCTGGGTGGGGGGAGTTACCATATTCACACCCTACTTTCAGAAGGCATTTGGAGGGGGGAGTGCCTCTTATTCAGTGGCAAATATGTACATACATAGGTACATACGTACATAAAAATGTACCAACCCAAAAGAAAAAAAAAGCCAATCCCAGCCGCCGAGGCAGAGTAAGGGGAGTAGTGGGAGTGGTCACTGCTGAAGTAGTGCGGATGCATGAACTCGCACTCCTCTGAATCAAAAAGAAACATACAGAGGAGCTGTGCAGAAGCAAATGAGGGAAAGCCCATGTTATTTGGATCTGATAGGATACGGTAAGAAACAGCATGAACTGCTTCACGCACCTCATGCGGAAAGGGCCATACTTTAGTCATATCCAGCTCAGTTTACTGGGCTAGTGGTTTGAATAATTATCCTTAAGGAGTTGTAAAATAAGCAGATATGCTACTAAAGTCTAGATAATGAAACTCCATAATGCCAAGGAGTTAAATTTGTATCTTTTTAACCTTTAGATATTGTCCGTTTTCTTTCCACTCTTTCATATAGGGCTAGAGAAGTTTAAAGGTAGATTCTTCCACAGCCGGGAATACAAGGGACCTGAAAAGTTCAAGGGAAAAAAGGTTCTGGTGATTGGCCTTGGGAACTCTGGCTGTGATATTGCTGTGGAGCTCAGTAACATTGCCTCACAGGTACTTACAAATCATTGTTCCTTTCATCATTAGCACAATCTACCCCATTGATTTCAGCAGGAGTCATATTAAGCACCCTCTTGTGGACTGTTTTTTCCTCTAAAGAGACTTACATATGTTTGATTTAGGCAGTATTACACCTAGAATAATAAGTGGAATAAATTATTATGAAATGTGGAGCTATATAGTTCAATCAGATCATGCTCCATGCAGAACATCAGAAATTTGTTCCCAGCATACTGAGCTAAAGTAGAGGAAAGAAATCTCCTTTTTATTGGCCTAATCCAGTCTTCAGAAGCTTCCCATTTGGCTCACAGAGGATTTCCTCCCAAGTGCCTCTCTGACTAGGACATCTTAAAATGCAACCATTCCCAGCTTCTGAGGAAAGGACTCTGATCCTGCGTGTTTAAAATAGGAGGAGATTCCAGTCCTTTCTGGGCCCTCTGAAGCAGGCTGAATCTCACTCTCAGCACATTGTATTGTGGGGCAGGAGGGAACAGCTGTGCTCATAGTTGATAGAAGGTCAGTGCACAGAAGATTTCTGGGGCAGCTCTATTCTCCTTCCCCAATATGGATGCTCACCCTTGAATCAATTGTAAATAGCATTGCAGAGGCAAATCTGCTCAGGTGAAACTTTGGAGAGTTTCTTCTAATCAGAGTAGACAGTGTAAGCTAGATCTGATTCAGTGTAATATGGCTTCTTATGTATTTATAATTCTGTTAGATTGCTAGGTTCTAAAAATACTGTAAATAACATTCAATGAACATTCAAACTAAGTTGCAGAATCTGATGGATACTAAACATTATTCTTGTTGTTGTTGTTGTTGTTGTTGACTTGCTTCCTTGTGCTTTATGTTTGTCCATGTTGCCTGGCCAGAAAAGTCTTCATATCCAAGATAAGTCCTGCCTGGTATGGGAAATAGATCATATGAACAGTAACTCTAAGCAGAGCCATCAGTATCACTGAAAGATCCCTCTATTTTCATCCCATTGACCAGTTTATCTCTGTTTAAGATCTAATGAGGAATAGCTGACCCCTTTGTTGTCTCCACCACCTTTTGTAAATGAAATTATCTACAAGGCTACTTGGAAGTTTACTGGCCCTTATCTTCTTGGCAGAGTATGACTTCAACAAACGTCAGGGTGGTGCAAATCTCCCGTTAGCAATATATCTCTACTTTTTCAGGATCTATCATTTGAATTCTTTGGTGGCCAGACAGAGAAATTGTCCAAGGAATATTATAATTTATTTGGTTAAAAAATAACTAAGTGATAGAGGATGAGCAAGTGAAAGACAGTATGATTAAATGGGCACAAAATATTGGTCATTGATTTTCATTTAGAACAATGGCAAAGAATGTGGACGAAAGACATAAAATTTACATTGAGTTATGATTTGCAAGAGAACTTTTATAAAATGATGTATAGGATGTATAGATGGTATTCTGTTTTAAAATACCACATGTGACATTTGCACAAAATAAGTCCCAAGTTAGAAATAGAATCACAGAATCTTAGTTGGAAGGGACGAAAAGTGCCAAACTCCTGATATGCAGGAATACGTGCCTAAAGCCTTTCTGAAAGTTGCCTATCTAGCCTCTCTTTAAAGACCTCCAAAAATGGACAGCCCACCACCCTCTGAGAAGTCAACTTCATCACCAAACAGCTCATACAGTAAAAACATTCTTCCTGATGAAATCAGGAGATGTCTTTTTCTATAATTTGAATCCATTGGTTCATGTTTTAGTCTCTGGAGCAGCTGAAATAAGCTCCCTTCATCTTCTACATGACACCTCTCCAAATATTTAAAGATGGCAATCATGTCACCTCTTACTGTACTTTTCTCCAGGCTAAACAAACCCAACCCCCCCCTTGCAGAATTTTCAAGGAGTTTCTCATAGGAGAAAAAATGTTAAAATTACTCTTTACTTCCTTTAAGAAAAAAATTAGTGAAGAATTACACCTCTAACCATAAACTTTGGGATGGGAAAAGAGCAATTGAAAATAATGTGCAGGTCAGGGTAGCACCAAACTCTGTAAGCGGCAAAGAAGGGCCAAGAATCTGGTATATTTATGGTGTAACTGGACGCAGAAGCAGAAACAACCATTACAAAATTGAAATTCTGGAAGAGAAAGCCCTAGCATTTACCAGAACTATTGAGCTGTCTAGAAGAGCTCTGATTTTCACTCACGTTGAAACACAATGTAGATGAAGTTGTCTTATCCTCTGCTGGCATCACTCCACTGACCTTTACACCATCGTCCCCAGTGAACATCAGCTTTTACTGCTGTCTTCTCCACATAATCATTCCTTTTTTAAAAAAAGAGAAAAACAGACATAAAAGCAATATTAATTTTAATTTTAGTGTTAAAAATGTAGTACTAGATTCAGTAACCATGAAACAGTTCTGACACACAAACCATACTTGCAGCATCTATCCATATTTTCATTGTTTATTTTCCACAGCAACTCACAAAAATATTTTGTCCACTGTGCTTTACTATATACCATTTCCACCATTAGGTAAATTCACTATTTGTTTTCTTCATATTATTTGAGGAAGCTTCACTCTTTATGCTCACCAACCATGTCAAGACAGGTAGGGGTGCACAACATAAGCTACCCTGGCTAGCTTCTCCCTGTTTTGGGGAAGATTGTCAAATTCAAACTTATTGTAACGATTTCAGTTCTGTATACCATACACAGATTTCAGCAGCAGCTACAAAACCAACAATGAGAATGCCAGGCAAAAGACAGTCTCCTCTGGAGATAATTCAGCATTAAACATTGAGTGACATGGGGAACTTACTTAATATTTTCTTTGGCATAAGTGTGGCACAGAAATGCAATAGAAATCTGTAGAACAGTGATACTGCTATAAAACCATTATCTGATATTTAACTGGTCTTTTATTTTCTTTTACTGAGTTTATGCTGGTGTGTTTTCAGGCCATGCACCCCTCCTCTATGATATGGTTTAATTGGCAATACAAACACTGAAACACTGATTGTCTTCTACCTTCTCCCTTTGTCCGGCAAAAATAATCCTTTGTCCCCTCAGCTGTCCTGCATTTAAGAAGCTATCACAGTTCCCATGTCACCTAATGCTAAGGCCATTAAGCTCATTCCAGATCCCATTGTCCACTCTGCAAATTCCATTGTTTACTCTGCCAGACAGCTCTTAACACTTTCCCCCTCAGGGCAGAATGAGAGTATTTAAACCCTGGCTTTTCACCAGATAATTCATAGTACTTTTAGCATACTGACCATCACTCTGCCACTCTTCCTACTGATTCAGATATGAACCCCAACCAAAGTCTTAGAGTTAAGAGCTTCAAGATTGTTTCCTGAGATAGATGAGGAATCTTTATGTGAAGAGTAGGCAATTTCTGAGGTTTGGGGGGCTACCTGAATTTGGATATCCCTTCTCCTAATTTAACACTGTTAACTACATGCTTATTTTAGATCAAATAAACACATTTCAAAATGAACTTCACAACATTTTCTTTTACATTTTAATAAACATAAATATTTTTTTTCTGAAATTTTGCACTGAGACACATCTCAGTAAACATTTAACTTTCTGAATTCTTCCTTATTTTATTGTTCTAAAGAAAATGTCTGACTTCAATAATATGGATCTTTTATCTTTAGAAACGGTGTGTCATCGGTTGCAGCCTCTGCTAATCTGTAATGCCCTTAAGAGAATTCATCCCACTGAAACTACTCCTGGATCTTGAGACCTAGACATTGGAATTCCCCAATGCTAAGGAACAAGTAAAAGCGAGAATGTTCCTTTAGTGCTGTCTCTCATTTAATTAATTAATATCTTACACAATGACTTATTTCCAGAATTATGTTTCAGCTGACATCACTCACTTCAGTTAAAAAGAAATAATTTAAGTTGTCCTTTTTGTATTAGCAAACTGCCACGCTAATGGATAACTTCACTGATTTTGATTACAGTAGTTAGTTCCTAACACTGACATGGACACCGTAGAAAATATAAGAATTATAAAGGCAGTTTTTCTTACTAAAATTTCTTCAGATCCTGCCGTAATGGTACTATTTCCCATCTTTCACCTGAGAATGCTAGAGCACTCTAATAGAACAGCTTTCAGTGATTTCTGTTGCAGTCATTTGGGCAAAATTAGAAGAACATAATCATCTTATTGTTGCTCCTGTACTTCTGTGTTCTTTACCTGTGTGTGTGTGTTGTTGTTGCTTTTTTAAGGTGTATATCAGCTCTAGAAGTGGATCCTGGATAATGAGTCGTGTTTGGGAGGAAGGCTATCCCTGGGATATGTTGCTTGTAACTCGCTTTGAAACGTTCCTCAGAAATACCCTCCCAACCGCCATCTCTGACTGGCTGTACGTGAAGCAAATGAGCAGATGGTTCAGACATGAAAACTATGGCCTGGTGCCACTGAACAGGTAAAGTTCCAAACAGAAGAAATTGTAGCATTTTGTTTCTGTGATCCATACTGGCATGCAAATGTTTAGTTACACATTTATTTTGAAAAGTTACAGGCCACCTTTCCCCTGAATGATGCTCAAGATGGCCTGCAAGAAGTTGCAGTCATGCACACATTTATATGGACAAGCTGCAAACTAACACACCCCAGCCCCTGCTCCAACTTAGCAAGCTAACTGAAGGACAAGACCAGAAAGATCCTCCCTTCAGTCCTCCATTGCCAGAACCACATGGAACTCATGTTCTTTTGCATAGGGAAGGAGAAAAGCTCCCTGCAGCTGCTCCTTCTGCAGCTGACAGATGAGGCCAGATTGGCTTCCCTCTTGCAAATAGCATAATGTGCTATAGAAGAATATTGCTCAGCCTTTCCATGTCACTTGCAAGTGTCATGCACAGAAGTGGGGACCCTTTTAAACTCTGGCCCTTTCCGCGCCAGGCAATTAGAACGGGGCAGTGCGTCCTCTCACGGAGGTCGTCTGCACCTTGGAGCGGACTAGGAACAGACTACTTACTGGAGATCCGCACCTCAGTCCTCTCCAAAATGACCCCAAGTGGTCCTCCAGCGTGTTTTTGAAAGACCGGAAAAAACAGGTTTTTATTTTCCTGGAACGCGCCATTGCGTTCCTGCTCCCTTGTGCAGATTCGCAGGCTCTCACCAATGCGAGCCTGCGATCTGCGGAGGGCAGGCTTTAGGCGTGGCAAGCTTCAGCAGTTGGTTGGGACCCATGACCAACCAGAAGCTCTCATTTTGGAAGCCGGAGCTGCCATTTTGGAAGCCGGAGCAGTGCAGATCTACAGACGTTGCACTACTCCAATTCGCCCTGGACCAAGGAGGAGGCCTGCGGAAGGGCTTCAGGGACAGTTCGAGTTGCTTCGGACCCCAGAAGAAGCGGTAGATAATGGCATGGAGCAATTCCCTCACCTCGTGCGGAAAGGGCCTCTGTGTCGCCTGTTAGCTTGCTCAAAAGCTCTCCTACCCTGCTTTTCTCTGAAAGATAACAGATACAGGGACCTATCTGGTTATACCCAAGGAAGAAAAGTATCTGAGAAGAATGGATTTGTAGGGGTGATGCTAGTCTGCTATGTTGTTGTTGCTGATGGTGTTGTTGTTCTTTCTCTTTTTCTCTCAAGAACTGTTGCCATGCCCAGCAGTATGGTTTCAGAAAGGCTGATTTGTTTATAACTTTGCTGCCCCACTCTAGACTGAGGATTTCCAGAGTTACTTACAAGCTTAATCATCATCATCAATTATTTTAAACTGCTGCAGTGATATAAAAATTAAAACCACCTTTTATAGACAAATTAGAAGGCCTGAGCTTTCCAAAAAGCCACGTAAGAAGGCCTGAGTAAATAAAAGTATCTTTACAAGGCATTAGCAAGACTCTATTGCTGGTGCCATTCAAGTCTTCCTTGGGAAGGCATTCCACAGCTGAAGGTGTCACAATGCCTTCTTTTGCTTATGAATTTTAAAGAACACACTTTTTTTTCTTCTCCCCCTTTTCTTTTTTAAAAAAGATTTTAAGAGAGAATTTCTTTGATATAGCTTGACTAACTTACTTAAAATATGTAGATTTTTTTTTAAAAAAATGTTCCTGCATTTATACAGTCTCCACAGGCTGTTGTTTTATACTCTGCTAACAATGTCTTGCTAGCATATACATCATGTATGGTGGAAAAAAAACCCTTGCTTTTGGACAGTGTGTTGGATTAAATGGCACAATTCCAGACCTATGCTGGTTTGAAATAGAGTAATTTTTTATTTTTACTTTCTTCATCGGACTTGTGCCCATCGTTCTCCCAAAGAATGACACTCAAGAAGACTAACAATAATATAAATTATACACAGTTAAATATAAAACAGATGAAAAACACAAAATGCATCAGAAAGAACACCACCCACCTAGTTAAAAGCCCTTTCTCTGACGAGTCAGCTTAATTGCCAAGGGCATATTTGAATGAAAAGTTCGCAGGCTACCAATGGAAGGACAGCAAAGAGGAGACCAGTCTGGCCTCCCTTGGTAAGGAATTTTATAACCTGGGAGTGGCCACCAAGAAATCAGTGTTACATAGGGTCTTTCCACACTACACTATTATAGTGCCGTTATTCCATTTTCAACATTCTGTGGAATTCTGGAGTTTGTAATTTACTTAGACGAAAAAGCTCTCTGGCTGAGAGTTCTAAATGCACAGTTCCCTAAACTGCAAACCCCAGAATTCCACAGGATGTTGAAAGTGGAATAATAGCACTATAACAGTGTCGTGTGGAAAGGCCCAAAGTCTTAAAATGATCCTAATCACTTTTGGGTTAACTCAAATAAAGATGCACAGTTGGCCCTCAACTTCTCTAGGTTTAATTTCCCACACATTAGATTATTGGCAATTTGTACCAGCTGCCACTTGTCCTCAATAAATCTGCTTCACAGAATGGGAGGAGAAGATCGTGAAGGACCCTCCAAAAATGGTTTTGTGCACATGGAAATCATGCTCTTTGAGGATCTAAAGGGCCTGTTTTAGGGAAAGGCTTGAAGACCTGGGGAGGCCACAAGGGTCCCCCAAAGGCGGCCTTGGAGCAAGGCGCACGCTAGTGCCAAAGCAACAAACGTAGTAAGGGGCAGAGTTGTTGGCATCTGCTGCAAAAATATCCAGTGTCATCCTCATTGCCTTCTTTCTCCTCAAGACGTACAAGGATACTGAAGGAGATTCTGCAGCAGCACAGTCTATAGCATGCATGTTTGGAAGGCCTAGATATATTCACATTTTTTCTAAGGATCCAACTTTTGTGGGGATCCTGCACCCCAACCCCTGCAAAATTTGAGGGCCCACTATATCCATAGGCAGAACAAAAGCCTACCAAATCAGAAATAATAATGGGTCTGAAAAAAAGTATGTTCTGTGGTAAAAGGTGGCTTTTTCTTTTAAAATATTGTCTTCTAATCTGATCAGTATTTTTATTGATCAATATTGCTACCTTTTCCTGAAAGACATTATGCATCATTTTCCTTCTGCAGAATATTGACACTGTTTCAAGTAGCATGGAAAAATGTATATGTAATTAGCTAACTAAGATGGGTGACAGACTTATAAATATTTCAAATACTTTTTTGAAGTGAATATGAGTTGTTATGTACATAATATTCACTTTATACAAATATTAAAGTTAGAAAAGAATGGCCAGTTTCCTGGCAGCTGTTTTTAGTTCATATCAGCTAGACCAAAACTATGGAAAGAAAGTCTGTAAACAAAAGTCATAAGATTCACTTGACAGCTTCCAAAAAGCTGACATAGCTAAATCAACATACGTCAGTTCCAAACATCCAGAAGAGTATTTGTTTTTCAGTTCAAGCATCCACACAAAAGACTAATAATTTTAGAAATGTTGTTTGTCTAGCTGGAGCATTTCAGGGACAATCCCAAGAGAAAGGAGTGGCCTTGCTATGCAAGAATCAAGACCTCTTAATGTCTCTTGCATAAGATATCACACAGAGTTAGGGAAAACACAGTCTGAGTGCAACCAGACACTTAATTAGCATAGCACCCCCACCTACTCACCTACCTATAAGTTGATGCGGTGAGGTTAGCTGTACATCCGTGTGCATGTGTCTCCAAGCCGTTATAGCCTGTTCAAGTACAGTCCTGAAATGGGAAAGGAGCTTGTCTTGTAATCTATCCTCATAGAGAGCTTTCCTCTGTACCATTTTTCAGAGCAAAACAGCCATTTAGAATAAGTTCAGACATAAGTTTATGGTTATATATGTCAGAAAAATTAGGAGTGTAACTCTTCATTTACTTTCCTTTTTCTTGCAAGAACAAATAATTTCAACAATTTTCTCCCTACTGCTCAGGAAGATGTGTTTTTTGCACAACTTTCAACAACTATTCACTCCTGGGGGCTTTTTCCCCCCAGAAAAAAAGGTCTTTTGAACAAATTACCCTAGTCAGAAATCTAGGTTATGCAGAGGGTAAAGCTCCAAACACCCCACCTTATTCACTTACCATTCTCTAGGGAGGTGGTGCCCTTCCCAGCCATTTAGTTGCAGTGGATGATGGGGGGAGGCACTCAGGCAGCGTTCAGCTATTTTCCAGTGGGCAGATGCACAAGGATAACCTCATCCTCCTGGAACTCTCAAGAGTCCTCTGAGGTCCACCCAGAGGTCCAGGAAGAGGTCTGCTTTTTTGTATTTGTCCAAGAACTGGCCTCCCTGGTCTAAATGGCTAGAAGAGGGGACCAAGTTGCAGAAAGATAAGTGCAGAGCAGGCACGAGAGGGAGCAGACTTACACATAACAGAGCTCTGTGCAGGAGTGTTGCTGCTGCAGGATCTGCTTTACTCTCAATGCCTATTGCAGTTACATCTTTATATGTCACCAACAGAATTCTAGCCACTGTTCCTTGTACAAAAATGTTGTGCTGTCTTTTGTGCAGAAAAGAGTGTTGAGACACCCCTTTTTCATCAAGGATAGGAAAATTATTAAGTATTCTTTCTATTCCCATTCTAAGTAGGCGTATCTAGGATGGCACTGTTACTGAAATGGATCATTTTCCATCTGAGAAGAAACCATGGTAGATAGCTTGATGACAATCATAATGAGTATGCTTTATGGCTCCTGCAAATGAAAGAAAGGGGGGAGGGAGGGAGGCAGGAAGGGAAAATTCTGTGTTCAGAATCATTAGAATAGAAACTGAAATAAAATTTGTGGTGTCACAATGCCATTATGATATCTATGGTGCAACAATACTTGGAATACTGTAGAATGTGGTCCTACACGTGCAAAAGAATATTGCGATAATGATGAAAAGGGGCAACCGAAGTGATCAGAGTAAGTTCAGTTCCCCTAGAGAAAAGATTGTGGGATGCAGACTTTTTGCTGAGAGAAAAAAAAGCAGATTAAAGAAAGGAATATTATAGATATGTGTAAAATGGTCACAGTGTCATCCAGTAAACAGTGGAAGAATAAGGACAGATTAAAGGAAGTACTACTTCACACTACTTGAGAGAGCCAGCAGGGTGCAAGGCTTTTGAGTTTTGGACTAAAGACTCTGAGAGACCAGGGTTCAAATCCCTGCACAGCTGTGGAAACCGATTGGAGGCCCCTGAATAAGTTACACTCTCTCAGTCCAAGAGGAAAGCAATGCCACACCTCCTTTGAATAAACCTTGTAAAAAAACAAACAAGCCTTATGATAGTGTAACCATAAGTCAGAAACAACATAACTTCTATTTCTACTTCATCACACAGCCCAAAGGAAAAATATGGTATTTGCTATTATATGAAATAGTGATGGCCATGAACACACATTTCTAACAGTGGAGTAGACAAATTCATAGAGGATAAGGCTATCAGCCATTAATCATAAAGGCTATACTGTAACCTCCAGTGGGAGAGGAAGTTTGTTTCTATATACCAATTGCTGGGAAACATGATCCAGGGGTTGGATGCTATTGTGTTCACTGCCTGGGTGTTGGCTGCATGAATGAAATGCTGGACTAGATTGGTCTGATCCAGCATGCCTCTTCTTAGATTTTTAACAACAAGAACAGTGACTGCAGGTTAATGTTTAAAATGAGACATTCAGATATAAATTATAATTGTGTTATGGTGGATTAGATTAGAAAGAACAAAATTTCAGTCCAAATCAAGGGTTTAGTTGTATGCAGGATTATCTGAAATTAAATACCTCTGAAATTAAAGGGTACAAAACTGTGTCACAAGTGCAGTTTGGCTCTGGCATCTTCTCTTCTTGTAGCTGAAGTGTTAGATATTTAGCACCTTTTATTTTGAAACGACAGGGGGAGCACATAGTCAGGATTTGTTGTTGTTGTTATTAACTGCCATCCAGTCAATTTGGACTTATGGTGAACCTATGGATGAGAGACCACCAAATCACCCTGTCCTCAATCGTCCTGCTCAGGTGTTGCGGATTCAGGGACGTGTTTTTCTTGATTGAGTCTTCCCACTTGTAATGCAGTCTTCCTCTTTTCCTACTGCCTTCTACCTCACCAAGCATTATTATCTTTTCTGGTGAGTCATAACACGGAACCATAGAATCTTCATGCTGGAAGGGGCTTAAATGGTCATCTAATCCAGCCCCCTGTCTACAGGAATACACAAAGCAATTCACAAAAGATGCCCATTCAACTCCTGTTTAAAATCTTTCAAAGAAGGAGAGTCCGCCACCCTCCAAGATAATCTACTCCACTGTTGAGCAGCTCTTCCAGTCAAGCTACTGCTCTTCTCTTTTCTTGCAATTTCAGTCTGTTAGTGCAGTTCCTAATCTCTGTAGCAGCAGAAAACAAAATTGCTCCATCTTTCTTGCTTCTAATAAGGGGACTCAAGGTGGCTTACAATAATTTAAAAATAATACAAATTAAAGCTTACAGAAAATTTCAATAAAATTATAAATGTAAAATTATTTAAAAGAGAATTAAACAACCTGCATTACCAGATGAGTGGGACAAAAGACCAGAAGGAAGTATTCCCCCTCCCCCCACTGGGAGTCACACCTCTTAAGTGGGATTGTTGCCCAAGAACAAAGCTATTTTGATAAAGCATGCTTTACATTTTGATAAAGCATGCTTTACATTTATGAACTGCGAGCAAAGGATAATACAGTAAGTGGGACAGTACTAGAAACTTTTAGGAAAGAGATTTGCTGTGGTTGAGGGTTCTAATTTTAACAGGATCAACACTCATTTACAGTTACTAGCATGTTACTTAAAGGAATGCTGTGAATGTAGCATATCTTGATTTCAGGAAGTCCTTTGACAAGGTCCCCTATGATATACTTGCAAACAAGGTAGTAAAATGTGGGCTAGACAATGCTACTGTAGGTGGATGGTAACTGGTTGACCAACAGAACCCAGAGGGTATGCACTAATGGCTCCTCTTCATCCTGGAGAGAAGTGGCTAGTGGGGTCCCACACGGTTCTCTCCTGGGTCCAGCACTATTCAACCTGTTTATCAATGGTTTGGATGAGGGAACAGAGGGCTTTCTTATCAAAGTTGCAGATGACACTGAATTAGGAGTAGTAACCAGAGGACAGGATCAGAATTCAAAATGACCTTAACAGATTAGATTGTTGGGCAAAAATTAACAAAATGAATTTCAACAGAGAGAAATGTAAGGTCCTACACCTAGGCAGAAAAAAACCCAAATACACATATATAGGAGAGGTGATACTTGGCTTTACCACAGTAAATGTGGTCAAGAAGTCTTGGTAAACCACAACCTGAACATGAGTCAGTGTGATGCAGCAGCTAAAAAAGCCAATGCAGTTCTAGGTTGCATTAATAGGAATATAGTGTCTCAGTCAAGGGAAGTGATAGTGCCACTATATTCTGCTTCGGTAGACCTCACCTGGAATACTGTGTCCTGTTCTGGACAGTACAATTCAAGAAAGAGATTGGGAAGCTGGAATGTGTCCAGAGTGGGGTGATCAAACTGGTAAAAGGCCTGGAAACCATGCCCTATGAGAAGCAGGTTAGAGAGCTGGGTATGTTTAGCTGGAGAAGAGGTTAGGAGACAACATGATATTCATGTTTAAATATTTGAAGGAATGTCATATGGAAGATGGAGCAAGCTTGTTTTGTGCTGCTCCAGAGGCTAGGATGGGGAGCAATGGATTCAAACTACAGGACAAGAGATACCATTATAAAACATGAGGAATCACAGGAAGAGTGGTTTGACCTAGATGAAGTATGGTGGAGTCTACCTTCTTTGGAGGTTTTTAAACAGAAGCTGGATCGCCATCTGTCAGGAGTGCTTTTTTTATCAATTTATTATTATTCTAATATTTACATAATATAGAACAATTGTTATTTGGTTGTGGATAACATCTATACAACCGATGAATATAAGAACATATAACAAAATAGTGTACATAGTACGTAGATTAAACAAGAAAAAATATAGTAGTAACTCCACTAAAGGTACATCTTAATCTTATCTAACTCAATCTCTATAAGCTATGACAAAAGGATTCCCCCATTTCTCCTCAAAGTATGTAATTAAATCTTCCCATTGTTTATTTGTCTTTCAGTAACTTTGTCAATTTATTCATTTCCAATAATTCATAAATCTGCATAATCCATAAATTTATAGTAGGGTCCTCTTCTTTTTTCTATTCTTTCGCTAAAAGAATTCTAGCCTTAGTTATCAAATTGAATACTACTTTCTTAGATCTTTTATCAGTGTAACTCTCCACTGCTTTAAACATATTTAGTAAATACAATTCTGGTTTCATAGGAAAGCTCTTCTTAATAATTTTGGTGATTTCTATATGAATGGTTTTCCTTTTTTTTTTAATTTTATATTTGCCACTCCATCAACAATGGTAAAATGAACCTCTTTCGGATTTGCATTTCCAACAGTTCTCATCCCCTCCTTTGTAACTCTTAGCCATTTTTGCTGGGGTTGGGTGCCATCTATATAACATAGTAGTTTTCTGTTAACAAGTGGCAAGCTGAGAAATTTAAATCTTTCCAGGACTGCAACCAATAATCTAAGTGAAGGGGATATCCATTGTCCTAGGCCCACTTTATCATACTACTTTTTACAATCTCCTGTTCCAATTCCCATTTTAAAGGAAATTTATAGAATTTAGCCGTGATATGTTGCTTGCCAGCCTCTAAGATGGCATCTAACTCTGAGAGAGAATTCCTTAACTGTTCTTCCTTATTGTCCTTTCGGAATCTAGAATGTAACTATATATAAAACCCAAGGGCAATCCAAACCTTCAGCTGATAGCTCTTCTTTTGTTTTGAAAGTAGGTTCATTATTATGAAACCTTAAGAGATATACATATATCCACCAATTATTTTGAGTTTTCCGTACAAAATTATAAAAAGCTTCTTGCAAAGAAACCCATAATGGCATTATCTGTCAGGAGTGCTTTGATTGTGTATTCCTGCGTGGCAGGAGGCTGGACTGGATGGCCCTTCCTGCTCTATGATTCTGTGATTCATTAAGACAGTTTAGTGGACTACTTCCTGGGATCCCCAGTTTGCAACCTATTGTAAAAATGTTCTCAATAGGAAACTGATTGGAAAGTGATTGTCTGATGTTGCAGTGATCTGGAAATAAAAATATATATCTACTTGAGATGGTCACAGCAGTCAACAGTTGACTTAAATGATGTTAATCCCTGAGCACTGAGGTTACAGATCTGCTGTATGGTCGTATTTTGTAAGATTTTAGGAATAAAATATTGGAAGGCAATCTGAAGTTTGTGGAGGATTATCAACAAATTGCAAGTCTCCTAAAACACCATCTAATCCAATCAGATTCCCCCCAAAGCCCCCAGATCACATGTAAAATGTAAAATGCTTGAGGCTGAATGCAGGAATATAAAGTAATTAACCAAGATTATGAGAGGTGTAAAAAAAATTGGTCTGAAAATTCTTATAAGAGTCTGAATAAAAAACAATCTCAAGACAAGGTTTAGCTGAAGAGAAAGACAATTGCATTTATAAGACAAAGATGGGTGGATTTGAACCTATATGTGAGGTAAAGCGAGGGAATAAAATTCCAGAATATATTAAGTTTACAGGTCTCCAAGCTCCACCTAGAATACCAAAAGTCCATTTCCACATGGCAACAGTTTTCTGGTGGGCATTTTTCATTGTCCTAAACCAATTGCAGAAGAATCAATCACAGGACTCCCTGACTGGGCCCCAGTATCAACTTAAAAAACTGTCTACTTAAAAGTCTGACAGCTGGAAAAGCCCTAAGGGAAGACCTGTTTCCCCCTGAAATATTCAGTTCTTCTTGATGGGCTCATGTCCTGGCCAAATTGTTTTCTCAAATCAATCAGACAGGAATTATTCTTTCTGGGTTGTAATCCAGTGTTATCTTACCTTTGTATAGAAAGAGTGGGAGATCTGACCCTAAAAACTATAGATCAATTAGCTTTCTGGATGTAGCGTCAACAACATATATGGTAGGTTTCTACTGAAGAAGCTCCAATCCTGGGAAGAGGATTTCAGTATGGTAGGAATGCAGCTCATCAATGTTTTGTGCTCACCGGTTCGATTCATAAAAGGCTGATGTAGCCAAGAGGAACTTTACAGGTGGCCTTTGTGAATTTTACTTCAGCATTTGATTGGATAGGAAGGCAGTGCCTTTGGGTAAACTTGTCACACACCAGCATTCATAAATGCCTGTTGTTATTGGTGCAGTAACTTTATTCTCACGCTGATTTAAGAGTTTGGGTAAGTTTAACAAATAGTCTCTCCAACAAAGTCAACAAAGAAGAGGTGTCAGGCAGGCTTACTTATTGACATCTTTTCTGTTTAATTTCTAAGTGAATAATACAGTATTTGACATAAATTTTCCAGATTCTCCAGATTGTTTTCCACCTTCTTTTGGAAATAGAAAGATCTAAATACTGTAATACTGTAATACTGTGGTATGTTGGTGATACAGTTCTTTTATTGACCACTCAAATAGGATTGACAAGATTTCTGAGCAAACTAAGGCAGAGTTTTTAGTCAGGAGAATTTGGTTATTAACTATTCCTAAACAAAGGTAACAGTCTTCTATAAGAGGAAGGGCCTTCATAAATGGCACTTAGATTAGCACTTGTCACCTTATTGCATTACACTTTTACAGTGATATATTCCATTTTAATACCATGGCAACATCCTGTGGAATCCTGGGATCTGCAGTTTAGGGAGAGGCATTTAGAATTCTCAGCCAGAGAGCTCTTGGGCCTTGCTAAACGACAGACCTCAGAATTCCACAGAATGTTGCCGTGGGAGTTAAAATGGAATGCAGCTACAACAGTGGACTGTGATAAGGACCTCAAATAAATAGGATACATTTTTTCTTACAATGGAAACTGGAAACTTCATATTGAGGCAGAAAACCTCTAGCCTGGAAGACAGCAAAGGCAATGCAAACTTGTGGAAGGATTGGTCAGGAGTCCCCTGGTAGTTGCCCTCCTAAGCATCTTTATAGTCATTGCCCCAGCTGCTGTGTGAGGTAGAAATATGGGAACAGAGTCATGCTGTTGCAGTTGAGGCCATCTAGAATAAGTTTTTGAAGGAACTACTAGCATTTCCCCCATGGGTATTCTCCTCATTGCTAAGGCTGGTGGTTGACCTTCCTCTTATTAAGACAAGAATTCATAAAGCATCTGTACTTAACGAGAAAAGATTGATGGGCTTAGAGGATAGTAATTTAGCAAAACTATGTTTCATTGAACAATACACCCATAGTGGAGGGGCCCATTATTGGTCATCATTGTTCCAATCTTGTTTTGGGAATATCCAGACCTTTTTAATCCATAAGAACAAAAATTTTATTCAATACAGAATTTTTGAAGTTGATTCTTATGAATATGTCCTTGCTAGCCAACAGCAAGTGTTTTTCCTTTGTACAGCTTTCTAAAGGGAGCAATGTTTTCAACGGTATTTCCAAGATTTAACCTTCATTGCCCTCCATTTTCAAACAATGACATCAGCTCACTTGTAGGAAAGGTATACATGGATTCCCTACACAGAGGGGCTATGTGGCTCTAGGGAAGTGGAAGACCTACTTTATTATTTATTACATTGCCCATTATATAGTGATCCCAGGATACACTTTTGGGGAAGCCTCTTGAAAGCAAGGATGGGTTGGTGTTGCCTGATATTATCTGTGAACTGATGGCAGATCATTCTAAATGCATTACACTGAAAGCCGCCATCTTTGCAGTAGTGACTTGAAAGATCAGCTGTAAATTCCCAAAGATATTGCCAGTGGATTGCAAAGAGGATCAGTTGTTGTAGTTGTCATTATTATTGTTGATCTGAAGTGGCATTTTATCCAGCAACATCAGGTTTCATTCATTCATTTCCAGCCTTCTATTCAGTTTCTTTTTCACATATGAATGAGTGTATCAGTAAGATTTAATCTCTGTTGTGAAGGCAAGGACATTTGCCCTCATCCAATCTTGCTGGGACTTCTCTTGTCCTCCAAGAATTCTTAAAGATCACTGACAGTGGCTCTGATATTACATGTGCAAGTTCCTTGGGTGCAAGATGATTGAGGCCATTTCAATACACCATTAGAGTGTTGCACCATTATAATGGTGGCATCACCATTCATGTGATGCCATTGGGTTGAGGACACTCTTTTCTGCACCCTTGCCCCTTAAGTGGATGAGTAGCGGCATTGCCACCAGGGTTCCTTCTACATTACAACATCCTTGGCCACAAACCTGCCCTGCCTTCGTCCTGTCCTACATCCCCTGATTGGGAGATGATTTGGGTTGTTGTTGTTTTTTGTGGAAGCTGTATTAATGCAGCAATGTTGTAACAGCATGGCATGCCAGTACACTATTGTACTTTTGCCCTATATTGTTTAAAAATGTATTTAAAAAAACAAAAAGTTTTGACTTAAGGGAGACATTTAAAATAAACAGGGAGAAGTAATAGAAAGTTGCCACTCCATGGTAGTCACTGAGGGAGGGATGAGCTGGGCCTGCCCACTGCCTGCCCATTACTGGATCTGCCATAACAGGAAGTGCTATCAAGCACTATAATGGTACCACACTACGACAGCTGCTGAGGATGAAGCGCTATAGGAGGCTCTTAATGGACTTTTCTGGAAATAGAATATGGCAATTTGGCAAAACTTATGGATCGGATAGCAGCTGAATAGCAATGACATCGTGCAGAAGACCAGTAACAACCCTCTGCTTTAGCGTTTTAGCAGTGTTGTGTGGAAATGGCCTAAATGAATTCATTTAGAATAGCTAGGTGTTCCTTTATTACCTCTTTATCAATCATGTGCTGAAGTCCATGTACAGCTTGATTTATTCTATTTTCACCCATTAGAGCACTGTTTTGTTTTTGAGAGAAGACGAAGGCAAAGAAGGTATTGATCTTTGTCTCCTGTTAGCATTTCATCATCTTCTCCATGAAGTGACCCACCATTTTCTTTTAATTCTTTTTGCTCCAAACCTAGCAAAACAAACAAACAAACAAACAAATAGCATCCCTTTTTATTATTTTAACCTCTCTAGAAAGGCTGGCCTTATTCTGAGCTTTAGTTTTTCTGACTTTCTTCCTGCAAGTACTGGCTATTCATTTGTGTTTCTCTGTGGTGGTTCCCCCTTCTTCCATTTCTTATATGTGTCTCTTAAATCTCAGCTCATATGACAGTTCTTTAGGTATTTCCCACTTTTCTTCCTTAGTAGATTTCTTTGCAACTGTGCCTTCAAAATCTTTCCTTTAAGAAACTCCCATGTATCATGAACTCTCTTCCCTTTTGAGTATTTCTGACCATAAGATCTCACCCAGTACTTCTCTAAGATTACTGAAATCAGTTTTCCTGAATGCCGCAGTCTGACTGCATTTTGGCATCTCCCTTCCCCTGTACAACAGATCACATGAGGACATGTGAGAATCAAATGCCATATAGATTATACACTGCAATTAATTTCCAGAAAGATTCAGTATTCTGAAAGTAAAATTTTGAGAAAAGATGGGCACTATTAACTGGTGTGATGTGGACAAGAGACAAAAGACTTTATTGAATGCTGATTTGTTGCAAGATTGCACTGGCTTCGTTCTGTTATTGATCTCTTTTTATCACATGACATTGTCATTCTTCCATTGTTGTATTGTGTCCACATTGTTATTATTGTTTTTTAATTCATGGAAAACACCTGTGAACGGCTCCAATAATGCTGCTTTTCCACTCTTGCCTATTCATGCAATCTTTTTATTCCAGTGTGGTTCCAATATTATGACAGTCATGTGGTATCCATGTTTTTCTCCATGAGCACAAGTCCCATTTTGGAAGTCCTTTGTGACCCTCCTTCTGGTTAGCAGAGTTATTGACCTTTATATGCACCAGCCCCTTTTTGGGCAGTTCTTCATGAGCTTCAGCTTCTAGAAGTGCTGGGCAAGGAAGACCAGCCACAGCTACCCTGCCCAATAGCAGAAGGAGAAGAATAGAGGAAAGCAGAGCCAGCTGTTGGTGACTCTGAAATAATCAAAATCAAGGAAGTTAAACCCACAAAAATTGAGGGGCCACTTTATAGCACATGTTCTAGGTAGCACGGACAAGGGAAGGGAAGCAAGGTCATTGATTTGGTGCAGAAGACCGATTGTGGGAACACACATCACCAAACTGGCAGCATAGTGTTATTGCAAAGAGGATGGGACATTTGCCATTCTTCTTGCCTAGAGCCGAGCCAACCAAAAGTGGAGAATTTGCCCCCTCATCATCTTCTTGCAAATGATCCATAAAAACTGAGACTCTTAAAACTTGAGACTTTTTAAAATATTTTTATATACCAAACATTCCAGCATTACATAACCAAGCAGTACTTTAACAAACTCCTTTTTTTCCATAAAATATATAAAAAGGAAATAAATATATATATGAAATGGGTTTTTTAACATTAACAATTTTATACATTGTGTATTTTGTAGTCCCATCTATCCTTCCATTCCATATTTAGATATGTCCTATTCTACTTCAGTGTTCCTGTCCCTCCTTCCCCCTCCCCTCCCAATCTTTCCCTATTTACCCCTCCCCTCTCCCCCACTATCCTTGTACTGCACTTTCCTCTATTCCAAATGTTTTTAACCAAACCTACAATTTGTGGAGTATTCTTTTGTTGCTGTGTGCTTAATCTTGAATTATATTTAAAATTTCCTAATATCTAACTACACATTTTTATCTAAATATGTATTTACCTATTATTATATATCTAAATCCACATTTGCCTATTATTCCCTATGCTATTTCTCACTCAGTACAGAATCCTGTCTCGCTGTCTATATTGTTTGTGGTGTTTACATTTGTTTTACCCATTTGATAATTGGTCATCAGTTGAGACTTTTAAACTGAGCCCCTAAAGCTGTTTAACATGGTTTGTAACACCCTTTGCTTCATTTAACAGCCTATACTTCAATCAGATGAGTAGTTTGAAAAATTAACAACCTGTCTCACTGGGGAGTCATTTCTTTTAGAACTGTGCAGAAACAGGATGGGGACCTCTGTAAAGAACAGGACAGGCATAAATATGGAAGAGTTTCCTCTCATGGGAGTACTGAACAGCAACAATATTGGCTTCCTTTCAAAGTTCAGTCTGAAGGAGCCCACTGGCAGTAATGCCTCTGCTCTTTCTCCTTCTAGAACTCTGCGTAAAGAGCCAGTCTTCAACGATGACCTGCCAAGCCGTATCATATGTGGGACTGTAGTGGTGAAACCCAATGTGAAGGAGTTTACAGAAACCTCTGCAATATTTCAAGATGGGTCTGTGCAGGAAGGTCTTGACTACATCATTTTTGCCACAGGCTACACCTACTCCTACCCATTCATGGATGATGACTCCATAATCAAGAGTAGGAACAATGAAGTTACTCTATACAAAAGTATCCTTCCCCCTGGCCTGGAGAAACCCACCATGGCAGTAATTGGCTTAGTCCAATCACTTGGATCAGTTATCCCAACCGTGGATCTTCAGGCTCGCTGGACCACAAGAGTGTTCAAGGGTTTGTGTAGTTTCCCTTTTCACCCCAAATTAGGAACCAGTGTTATCTGCTGTAAAATAAGCTTCAACTTATGTTGACCCTATGAATGAGAAGCTTCTAAAAGACCCTATTATTAACTGCCCTGCTTAGTTCTTGCAAACCAAGGCTATGGCTGCCATGATTGTGCCTATCCACCCGCAATGCAGTCCTTCTTCGGCTACTTCTGCTGCCTTCCACTTTGTGGAGCATTACCATCTTTTCCCCTGAATATCACCATTATATGTCCAAAGTATGATCTTCCCAGTTTTGTCATTTTGCCTTCCAGTGAGCGTTTAGACCTAATTTGCAGTTTTCTTGAAAGTGAGAGTGGCTTGGCAATGGAACCAGTTGCCTAGAAAGGTGGCACGGTCTTCTTCTCTAGAAGTCTTCATCAAAAGCCAGGACAGCTGCCTGCTGGGAATCATAGAATCACGGAGCTGGAAGAGACCACAGGGGGCATCGAGTCCAACCCCCTGCCATGCAGGAATACACCATCAAAGCATTTCCAACAGGTGGCCATCCAGCCTCTGTTTAAAAAAATACAAAAACAGAGACTCCACCACACTCTGAGGTTGTGTATTCCATTGTCAGACTGCTCTTACTATCAGGAAATTCCTCCTAATAGATAGAACCTCTTTTCCTGACAGTTGAAGTTGTTACTCCATGGCACACTCATTTCTTTTAGAGCAGTGGTTCTCAACTTGTGGGTCCCTAGATGTTCATGGACTTCAGCTCCCAGAAGCCCCAGCCACTATGGCCAATGCTCAGGGCTTCTGGGAGCTGAAGTCCACAATCATCTGGGGACCCACAGGTTGAGAACCACTGTTTTAGAGCAAATCATAATTTCTTCAATCTATAAATCACAGATTGATTTTCATCTGTCATTCTTTGGTGCATGTATGTTTTCATATATATATTGTACTTCTTCCTTCTTCCTTTTCTCAACATACCTTGAGCACAAGGAGAATTAGATTATATTTCGGGGGAACATAAGGGAACAGATAGGAACAGATATGATTTTTAGGAACTTCTTGCCACCAAGCTTTGATCATCATCTGTGAGGAAGTGGCAAGAAGGTACAAAGAGTTACAGTGTCTTTGTTAAATACTATTCAACTGCAGATTTATGTCACAGGAGGCAAAGCTTATCTACACTCAGTCCATAGTAACACAATGAAAATCTAGTCTCCTTATGACAAGATGTGTTATTCCTTTTCCCACAGGAGATTGTATGAGCTATCTGTGTGTGTGTGTGTGTTTATATATGTGAGAAAGAGTGGACCTTATGGAGCCATGTAGTATATTCAACCCTTTCTTCTTCTGTAGGATTATGTAAACTGCCTTCAGCTAGCAGTATGTTGGATGACATAGATGAAAAAATGGGGAAAAAGCTAAAATGGTAAGTTTTCTGCATTTCTTACCTACTTTTTTTTCTGAATTGCTCAGGGTTAAGTATACTGTGCTAAAATGTACAATATACTTCAAATATATCAGTCCTTTTTGCTATTTTTACATTCACTGCCCACTTCTGCCAGCAGGATACATTTTTTTGAAGAAAAACATATAATGGCACAGTATTTTTAACTCTAGAATTATACCATATACCAATTACAATAAAAACTATTAACTGGAAATTCCTGACATATATCTTGGCACAACTGCTACTGTAAATAAGAAAACAGGTCAGGATGAAACAAAATATTTAGGTCATAAGCAATTTTAGAGTGGCCTCTCCACTTTCACTAGGGTTCGGGGCACAGAATCCTTGTGAAAGTGGAAAAACCACAAATAACTACCTCTCCACAATCCCCCTCCAATCCATGGCATGAGTTCTCAGCACCGGAACCAGAGGCAAAGGAATGAGAGGGGAAAGAAAGCAAGCTCATGTGAGCCTTCCCCCTTTTCACTTGTCTATTGCCTTAATGCAAGTTCTCAGTGCCGGGACCAGAGGCAAGGGATTTAGGAGGGGGAGCTCTGGAAGAGAGAAGGAAGGCTTGCAGATTGCTCCCTCTCCATTTCCTTGCCTTTTGTCCAGGTGCTTGCCTTCTTTCTCTATGCCCAGCAAAACACAAGGGAATGGGAGGAGCAGAATGCTGGGAGGAAGGAAGGCGCATGCCTCGCTAATAGTCAAATTCACAAAGGTCAAACCCACAAATGTGGAGGGAGGACAGTATAATATTACACCAGGTTTTTAACATTTTACTCTTCCACAAAGAATCCTGAAAACTGTAGTTTGTTGACAATACTCTCAATTCTTCTCAGTTAGAGAAGAATTTAGTGTTTATTCTTTTAAATTCATGCCACAACAACAGCATCTGGGTATCTGGATTTTCAAACCATTATTTTCCAAATTCAGATTATTCAGAACAAAATAAGGATTTCTTCAACATTCTTCTGCTCCTCTTTGAAAGACATCTACCAAACATCCTTCTCCTTTCTTTAAGGTATGGACAGAGTGATACCATACAAACAGATTACATTGCCTACATGGATGAACTTGCCTCCAACATCGGTGCCAAGCCAAACATTCCACGCTTGTTCCTGACAGATCCCAAGCTGGCTCTGAAAGTCTATTTTGGCCCTTGCACTCCATATCAGTTTCGTCTAATGGGACCAGGAAAGTGGAATGGAGCCCGAGATGCCATCCTTACACAGTGGGACCGAACACTGAAGGTCACAAGAACCCGAGTTGTACAGAGCACACAGAAGTCTCTCCCACTCTACTTTTTGCTCAAAATATTTGTCCTCCCAATTTTTTTCACCGCTTTTTGGGTGATGTTTAATTGAATAATCATAAACTATACGTCACAATAAATGCATAAGATTCAGCTAAACAAGGGAAGGGCAAGTGCAGCCTTACAGATAATATTGCACTGCAACTTCTATCAGCCCTAGCCACCATAGCTAATAGTAAACGATGAAAGGACTTGCAACCCAATAAGATCAGCATTTTTTTTCAGCTGATTTCTATATATATTTCTATATACTGATTTCTACATATTTTTTCTAGCAAGTATGATCCACATCAAGGCCACCATGGATGGGGAGAGATTAAAATTTCATCTACAGGGTTTTTTCCCCCCCCCCTTTAAATTTCCTCTTTAAAAAAAGGAAATTCTCCTGATGGAGGGAAATGTAAGCATTGCTTACTTGTGCATGGTAGGCACTTCATGTGTACTTTGCAAGGGGAAAAAAGCTTAAATCCTGTTGTTAATCCTGAGTAAGGAAGACCCATTGAATCTGTGAAATTTACCTACATGTTGATCACCATTTAGCAGTTGATTGAACAAATCTACTCTAGTTGGGACCAATCAAAAGGATACTCGCCAGTGTTGTGCTGCGTACTACACATTTAATATAGCAAATACTGCCAAACTATATGTGATGTCACATTTAAAGATGCTTTTACTGAAAAGCAGAACAAGAACAAGTTCATACCATTTTCACAGGATCAGCATGTAAACTGAAATAAAATACAAAAGATACAAAGTCCATGTTCTAATATAATGCTAAGCCACAGTTTAGTACTACAGGCACAAAAAGAAAGTTTCCTTGCCCTCCTCATTTGACCTGGAGATATACACCAGAATTCAATTTCTCTTTAACAATCTTAACTGGTCATTATGTGCAAACCAGAAATCATAAATTAAAAAATAAATAAAATAAACTCTAATTTGTTAGATAACCAGTCCAAGGATTGTTGTTGGGTTATGATTTCAGTTTATTTGGTTTATTTCAGTTTATTTGAAAGCCATCATTCCTGATTCATAAAAAGCATGTCTGTGCAAGGTAAAACCCACATGATTGAGAATGCTTTGAGATGGACAGTTCTAGCCCTACCAGTTAAAAGACAGTGTGAAGCTTTTCCTCTTTCACCTTTGTCTCCTTTACTGACTTTTTAAGGAAAACAGCTTCATTTGTGGAAGTCAAAATCTGGAAACACACCCAGGGCAAGATGATGTCATTATGAAAGCATCCTCCAGAAGCTATGTAAGATCTGGTTCACTCAGATTGTACTTCTGCCACTGTTAAAAAACCTGACATGTTACGCAAAAGCTATTCATTCTGCAACAATTAAAGGAACTGTAAATGAATCTACCAACATTGTTCCTAAGTACAGTGAGCTTTCCACTTTCATGGGTTCAGCACTCATAGATTTGATTATTCACAGGTTATTTTATTTTATTTATTTATTTAAAAATCTTACTCTATTTGCCCTTGCCACAGAAAAAATATATTCTTTCATTCTCCAGAAGTGGACCATAGAGTCATGCTGGAAGGCCTAGAAATTGCTAGAGAAAGCACTCCTGTAGGCATTGCTATGCCCTCCAACATAATGCTATAGTCCACATCTTCCAGAAGGTAACCATAGAATCACCTTGGAGGACTACAGATTCCTAGAGAAGTATTTTCAAGATTTTAAAAAAAGTGTTCATGGTTTTTACTTTATTTGCATTTTTCCCACTTTCGCAGCGGTTTTGCACCACTAACCTCTGCAAAAGTGGAGAGCTCACTCTATCTTATATAGATTTATTTTTGTATTGCTATGTCCATATCAGGGGGGGTGGAATCAAACTGTCAAACCCTTGAAATCCTTAACAACACTGTTTTTCTGACCATTGAATTTGGGAGACAAGGAATTATTTTCCTCCAGTGTACTGTGGCTTAGCACTACAATTATGACCATTGGGAACATTTTTTTTCTTTACTTTAAATTTGCAAGCAACCAGAAACCACTGGCTACAAGATCAGCACCAGCTTCTCAGTTCTTCCCAATTTACTCAGCTTCTAAGATCAGGTCCATGGTTGGCCACCCAACATGATAATATTGAGGAAGGGGTTAGCTTTGTCTGTGACTCAAAGACCAAAGTTGGGCAAGAGGCTGAAGGAAAGAGTGCTGATTGGGGGTGGCAGTGACTGTATGTTCCTCCCCTCAAGATTTGAGGGACCTTGAGAGAATGAGTGAACTTGTAATTGCTTTTAAAATCTGCTTTAAAGGAGTTTTTAAAAAGTACACTGTGTATATTATGGGATAATAAAGTGCTGAAATTCCAGCCTAGTGAAAAGAAGACTGAGGGGTGACATGAAAGAAGTGAGAGGCGTCATGAAGAGGTGAAGCTTTGGGAGAGTAGTAGCTCATCTGCATGCTTTTTCCCATGAGTCTTTGTTAAAGTCACTGTGAGCAATAAAGCAGCAGAGTTGGGAGAGCTAGAAAGGATAGATGTCTAAAAAACTTTCAGCTGAGCTGATTTAAAAAGGATATACAAAATATGCAAGAGATGGAAAAGAGTGGAAATCACCAAAGAGAAAATTCGAATGAATAGCCAGCAAGTTTAGAGAGGAAGACAGAAAAGCTAAAGTGCAGAATGAGCTCAGACTTGCTAGGGGGGTTAAAAACAATAAAAAGAGCTTTTTCAGTTATGTCTGTAACAAAAGGAAGAACAAGGAAATGGTAGAAAAACAGTGTGGTTAAGATGATGAAATAATAACAGGGAACAGAGAAAAGGCAGAACTTGTCAACACCTTCTTTGTCTTGATCCTCTAACCATTGGAAAACAGTGCATGGAGCAGAATAAGCAGAAGATGCAGAATAAGTGATAGAGAATATGGAGCATAGTACAGGACTAAGACACTGAGCAATGACTTAAAACTTCAGGAAAAAAGATTCCACCTAAATACTAGGAAGAACTTTCCGACAGTGAAAGTAGTTCACCAGTGAAATGCACTGCCTCGGAGTGTGGTGGAGTTGTTACCCTGTAAACTGGGGGTCCCGGGAGGGACGCCCAAAAACAAACCAAACCAAAATAAGCAAGATGGGGAAAATTAGCTGGAGCACTCTCTTGGCTAACGAGAGGCAGGGCAACGCAGCGAGATCTTTTGTCTTATGCGTACCGGTTCAGGTCAGTGAGGAGCCAAGCAGTTCAAAATACTAACAGTTTTTATTAAGCAAAGAAAATAATAAAACTCAAGCACGCCTAACTAGAGAGGAAAGAAAGAGAGTTTTTGGAGAAATAAGCAATACGCCACCTGTCCAAAGTCCAGTAGACACCAATTGAAGATAAGGAGGGAAACCCGGTGAGTAGACCGAGGGGAATCTGTGGAGCCGAGTGGCAGCGAGGCAAGGACGAAGATCCAAACGGAGCTTCAGCTTAGTGATTTCAAGTGATTTCAGCTCAGTCCAGTGCAGAAGTTCCAAAGAGCTCCCAAAGTGAGACAACTTTTATAGGGACAGAACGACCGCAGGTGAGCTCGGTTTTTGCATGAGAACAATGGGTTTTGAGATGGAGACAAAGGCTCCGAAGGTCAGTATTTACATGATTGAGTTATGAACCGAATTGACAATGGTATAGCTGGTATGCAGATGTGGCTAGCTCGGTTGTTAAGTGCCTGGCTTGCCAGGGTGCTTTCACAGGCGAAAGAGTCCTTTTTGTCTTACAATCAAGGTGTCTGTTTCGGTGGCTACCCCCTGAGCGGAACTGGCTATATCTGGTATCGCCCATGCCTAGCATTGCGCTTGTCGCGGCGCCCAACAAACACTCAGCTCATGTGGGGGAAGGGCCAAATTACGATATCAAAATGATATTCTCTTAGTTTACCAAAAACCAGACCAGAATGCCATGGTAGCAATCCCCCCCCCCCAAAATGGGCAATTTAGTACAAATTGTTCATTTTCCAATCAAACAATTTAAAAGGAATTTAGCGCCGAATAGAGGTCTACGAATCTCGGAGGCGTATTACACCAAGGGATTTTGCGACATTCCTATCTAAATAAAACATTCCCTAACTAACAACAAATTCAATGCAAAGAAGCAACAAGAAAGCCTAACTTGAAGAATATACAAACAAATGCAATGAAATACAGTAGCAAATGCAATGCGATACATTCTGCACAACGGATATAAAATGGCAACAATTCGAAACTGCAAATGCGGGCAATATCCAAATGAAAAAATGAAGCAATACTGAATGCGGGCAGTATTTCTGCAAGCAGAGTCCCAAATGGAAAATTGGATAAATGTGGCAGAGTTATTAAAGGTGGGCAGTTAAATAGTCCAATTATGACTATGCGGGCAAGGTTCAAAACTGTCCCACTGGAATTTGGGTGAATGCGGGGAATCGAATGCCCAATGGGTTGGAAATAGCAACACAAGTCCAAAGTCCTGGGGAGGTGAGGCATAGGCAAAAAGTCTCTGCACTTCCCCCCCCCCAGAAAACAGGAGAGTTCTGGGGTCTGGAGAATGCAGGCACCAAAACAATCCAGTTCAGGGTCGAGCCAGCCCAGGTATGCTAGCTCTTCTTAGGAACGGGCAACAGGAACAGTCCTCAGGAATGGATTTGCAAAGCGGGGAAGAGGAAGAGTTGGCAACAGAAACAGTTGGAAAGTGGCGACAGGAACAGTCCAAAACAGGAAAGCAGGCTATTTTACTCTGGATTGTCTTGCTCGAGCCAAGTCCTGCAAAGAGCTGGTGAAGGGGAAGCTGGAGGTCTGAACCGGGAATGAATGTTGGAACCTCAGGAACTGGGCGATGCCGTTCATAGCGTTCGTTGAGGAGCGGTTGGTGCTGATCCTCAAGCTGCAGCTACTGGAAAAGGGATGTCATCTGGAGTCTGGATCCTCAGCTGGTCGTCGAGGTTTGGATACTCACACACACACCCATGGTGCTCGGGGTGGATGGACGGGTCCGGAGATGACCGGTTACAGATCTTTTTAGAGAAAACTGAGAACAGTTATCACCAATACAAAAGGTCGATGCAAATCCGCGGCACGAAGCCTGCTGGGAGCCAAGTTCACCATGACTTAAAAGGTTTTGGAAAGGTGAGGGTTTAAAAGGCAACAGATCCTACAGTGTATTTGCCAGGGGGCCGACCAGGCAATGGTGAGGCGGATGCTCTAGAACTCGCATCTATCCGCCAAGCCTGGAGTATGCTGGGGTGGACCTAATCCAAAGGCTCATGGAGACCCCCATATGATGAAGGTTCCATTCAACCTCTTGGTCTTCCACGTACTGGACCACTCCTCACACCCCTCCCTCTCCCAGACCAAAGCCAAAGCTCAGGCCTGATGATGTAACCTGAGGGCCTGGGGCGGCACGGCTAATGGTTAGATGCTAGTTCCGGCGCAACCACATTACCGTCCAAAGAACCAAATGACTCTGAGGACAGGTCTGAAAGGTTGGCTGCCCGCGGATAGGCTTTTGAAGCCAATCGGGAAACTAACACAAATTATTACACTTAAACTCTATACTGTTTTTACTATTTGTAAACACTACCAGTTACGCTTCAGAAATCTGAAACGGTTGGTAAAACTTCCCAGCTTGAAGCCGGAAAATCTGTTTTTGCCACAGAGCCAGAACAATCAAACATATCAGCAGTACAGTTTGAAATATTATCAGAATGATCAAAGGGTGCATGGCGTATTTAGCAATTTGCTGTCCAGAAGATGACCAATTAAAATATCCCACCACGAATGTTTCCTAGCGGCTTCTATTTCTACTGATGTTTTCACCACCTTCTGAGCTGAATGGTCCACATTTACAATAATTTGGCCGGAGGGCGTGGGAAACCTCCTTTTACCCTATTGGCCAGATTGGTAAGATTCCTGAGCCATGAAGATGCAGGGATCTCGTCTCTAAGGTGGAAACCGTCCAATTTGGATTCCTGGGGTACATATTCAATTTCCAAAACATAGTCCTGCTTTCTTGCCAAATATAAAAGTCTTGGCCAAAGCAGTCCATTACATGCTGGCCGCAAAAACAAGGATTACCGGCAGCGCGGTCAATCCAAATGGGTACACCTCTAGGGACCAGGGTCACACTGTCACATGGGGTTCGTTAACAAAAACAATCTTTGGTAAGCTGGGACATTACTGTCGAATTGACTGGGACCAAAACATACTCAACAAGGTTGCCATGCCCGATGCTGCCAATGCTGTGAAAACATTGCACCCACTGTCTCATGAAACAAACATCCGGACAGATCTAATAAACGTGTACCATTGGACCAATGATATAAAGTTAACAGTAGTAATGTGGCATTGATGGATATGAGGGGAGTCCTAGATGGGATAATGGATGTATGATTACTGGATCCAGAATCCTTTCATGGGCAATGTCTACCGCTTAGAGTTAGGCTCTGCCGGGTAGTGTGCCGTATCTTAGCCAAAGCGGCAGGGTGTTCCAGCGACTCTGGATATCGCTCTCTTAGTAGGCTCAGGAGCTCAGGTGTAGCAAACCCATGAGGCTGGCCTGGATCACCTGGAGCGGGGAAGGTGATCACATTGCTTTGCAGTTGCGTGCACTGTATCGCAACTGCCAAATCGTGGGTCGTGTTTCTTGAACACGCAGCCGAGGTTGGCTTTGATATCTCGCTTGGCACCAATCCATTGCGGTAGCAGTTGGCTAATTAAGTCCATGCCTTTGGCCAAATTGGTGAGACCTGCGGCGGAAGAAATGCCTAAATCTTTGGTTTTAGTGCCAATTACACCTAATTTATTTGCCAAAATTTCTTCGTTAATGGTATTGAGAATGGCGCCACCCGTTCCAATACCTCCTAAAAACTGTTCCCAGAATGTCTCGCTTAGGGCGAGAGTGTAAATGGGAGAAGGACAACCAACGTTTCTCCCAGTGTTCCCATTGCTTCCATGCCAATTTCAAATAAGGCACGCAGGTAGGGAGTACTTTGGAGATGTTGACGGTGAAATTAATACTATCGTCGTGAGCATGGGCTGTACGGTGGAATATGCTACCATTTCTATATCTTTACGGATTACCGAACTGCCAACATACATGGCCGGTCGCTTACCTGGATGAGTCCCGCGATGTGGGGAGGCGGGACACCAACTTGTTCTGCATGTAAACGCGCAACCTGTAGGAGGTCTGGTGATGGTTTTGGCACTGGAACATGAAAGTCTCCCATACCCATTTGGGGCGACAGTTATCCATTTCAGAGCACCGTAAGCAGTGACTCCTTACGGCGATTGCTCTGGATGATGTTAATAGTTGCGGGTGTTGTACTGGTTAGTACATCCACATGAATAGTCATGTTGTGTTCGGCGACAGCCATGGTTAGGGCTGAGCCAAACCAGTCACGGGAGTAAACTATGAGGTGTGTGATTAGCTCAAGGGGGTATTTCCTTTTTTGAATTTAGTGTATAGAACTGGGAATTGCGGAGCACAGCTTCTGTTTCGGGATAGGCATTGAACTGCATAAAGCATGCACATTGTACTCCCCGTCCGTGTGGATATAAGTGAATTCTGGGGCGACTCTGATTCTAACGCGTAACCAATCAGTACCGAAAATATAGACAATATTGATGGATCATTCTGTTTCCCTAGGGAGAGATGGAACCTCCATCAGCAACTTTAACAAGGGACTATTTACAAGGGGGAAAAGGGGAAGAGAGGCCTGAGCCACCTCTTCAAGGGGGCTTCCATCCCATGAAGGGAGACAAAATCTTTCCTGCACTGAGGCGTGCTATCTCAAGGGATTTTCTATCAGGGGGTTTCCCTTTCCAATCCTCCGTGAGGGTTGCCAAAAAGATCAGCAGGAGCAACACAACAAGCTCCTGAGTGGGAACCCTCTTCCTAAATTCATGCAGAGGCCTGGTGTAAGCCGGCGAACCTCCGGCACAACAGTCTCATCAGGTAGGACGGTGACCGAGAGTGAACCCCAAATTACACTGGACCAACTTACAATCACCAAGGTCACAATAACAGGGCTGCGAGGGCCTCTAAAGGCAAAACGGCAGCAAAAGGTCCAAAAGAAGATGTTGGCAGTGGCCACACTTCCTTCTACACAAGACAAAGCCAAGCTAGGGACAGGAATGGCACCGCTGCCTTGCGCAGCCAAAACTACCTGCGATCCCTGCACTATCGACCTACGGAATGTGCTTTTGCTACTGGTAATGGTCTCAGGGTGCCGAGGGAGAACGATGTCCCAAAGGCCATTGTCTTCTCCACGGCTTCCCCAAGCTAAAAATCTAGAACCAAGCACTTCCAAAGGGTGCAGGATTTCCCAACCCAGTTAGCGCCAAGTGACACCCCCACCCATCATATCCAGAGCTAGATAGGGCTCTTGGATGGGTTTCTTAGGACTAACCGGTTCTAAGGGCAGCACACTCGGTGCCGCTCCAGGGTCTACTCTAAGGGTAGCAGGGAGGATCTCCCCCCTTGGTCTGGGTGCCTGCTGTCACCTGGGTCTCTTTCGCCTGCATGGCCGTGATTGAGCCATCACTCAGCTTCAGAACCCGTGGGACCGAGAGCACCCCTAGTCCAAATCCAAATCAAAGCGACCGCCAGCTGGAGGTGGGCCGTTCGTGACAGCCTGGACCAGCCGGTGGTCTCTTGGAAAACAATGCCTCTCTAGGGCGTCAAAGAAGCTCAGAAGTAGGCTTCCCATCCCAGGAGGCTCTGTGTCTACACCTACGTTCTGCAGCATTTCCCAAATCTTAGCCCTATCCATGATAGTGGATGGTGGCTCGCACCCGCCAGACGTTCTTTCGGGTCAGACTCAGGTATCTGCTTGGGGGCAGTGGACGGTTGGGAAGGATTCCTTGCCTTGCCGAGCTGGCTGTGGGCGTCCTGACCCTGCCATTGCCTATCCTGTCGGTGGTGTGAATTCCAGTTCCCTCGAGGACCGGAGTTCGGGGCCGCTTTTGACACGTAGTGGAATCCATAATTGGAGGGCTTGGATCTCCTATATGGGCTCCCAATTCCCAGGGTCCTTCCTGTGTGTCTTGGGAGGTTGAGGGTCAGCTTCTCGCAGTAGGTCGGAAACCCTACGGAGGTTGTTCCCAAACTCTTCCCAGGACATGTTAGTGGGATCTACCAAGCCCAGGGCCAACCTTGTCTCGGTTCAAGCCTCCGTACAACAGAGTCTTGAACTCGACATGATCAAAATTGTGTCCACGAGCCGTTAGAGGTACTTTCTTTACTTCGTGAAGTGGCAAGCAACTGCTTCCTCGGAGCTTGTGAGAACCCTTCCTCAGGGTTCTCACAAGGACCCTGTTGCTCCATAACGTAGAGAGCATTAACACTCTGCCCAGGCCAAATGATTTTCACGATCTCTTGCATCCAGTTGCGGGCCTCAAGTTTGACTAAACCGGGCCACCACGGCTGACTCAAGAGTCGGAAGGTCTGATGGGGACATACAAAGGCGAGCCAGTTGGGTTAGGTCCTGGCCATTGGCTGTGGGGTGCGAGTGCGACGTCCTTAAGTGACATGATGCTGGTGGACCAATTTAAGGGGCCCACCTGGTCAGCAATTGCCTTTGCTTCGGTGGCGCGCCAGGGAATTTGGGTCTCAGTGACCTGTGTCTCCCGATACTTCCTCACCATCCTCGTTAGCGGGAATGGTTCTATGGGTCATAGATCTAGTCTCTACTGGTTGGACTGGTGCCTTAGGGGCTTCCCAGTCTGGATTATGTGGCAAGGACTCCAGGGAGTCTACTGGCAAGGGGTCCTCATTGTCAAACTAGGAAGCAGCTCCAGACACACTGCCAAAATTAAAGCCTTTCGTGTCTGGAGCTGGTTCTCCAAGGTGGCAATCTGTCTATGGCAGGCTGTGTGGGGTGCAGCCTCCTGCTGTTCCTTGACTTGGTTCACCATGGGAGCGAGCCGCAGACTGGGCGTGATCAAGCTCAGCCTCTAAGGCATGGGCTCTCCTCCAAAGTCTGGGCAGCTAGGGACATATCACTTAGCTGCTGTTGTGTGGACTGCGCAAAGGACGTGAAAGTTACCTTGTCCGCTCGCAAGGCCACATTCTCGGCATGTAGCCGGACTTTCTCCTTCTCTGCCTCTGCTAGCTTCTCACGGATCTCAACTAGGGCAGAGCTAGCATCTCTGGCCACAAGCCAAAGTCCCCAAGCTGCCAACGAATCCTTCGAAGGCCCGAGTGGGTTCCTTGTTTTACGCGCCAGGGTGTGGTCTCTCAGAGAGAGGCGAAGGGGTTGTCCGTCTGGAAGACAGAGTCTTTCCAGGGGCACTTTCCCTTACCTAAAACCCATCTCTCCATTTTCCCTTGGACCTCCTCCTGACACATGAGGTCCTTAACAACAACAGGGTTCTCCTTAGCCATTTCTATGCTACCAAGACACTACATAGCAACACAAAGGCTTCCCGCAGAAAGCACAACAATTCCAAACTATTTCCTTTACCAAAATACGGGGACTGAGGACTCTGGAGTGACAGGGAGGGTCACCTAGACCCCTGGAACCTAGGGAAACGAACTCTTTGGAACTTTGCTAGGGAAGAGGGAAAAGGAATCAAACTCCAGCCTGCCCAAACAAAGGTCATCTTTGTCCGCCTCTCCTTGGCGACAAAAATGACAAGGCCAACGGTTCAGGGAAAGGGAGGCCCACCTAGGACCCAATGGGGAACCCCTCCAGGAGCACTTCCAAGGCTCAACTGAAAAGGGAGGGGGTGACAAACTCAAAGGAACTTACTTTGCCGTCCGGCCGAACAGATAGAGGGAAGAGGGACAAGGAACCCCAAACTGAACCGCTCCTGACTGGTTTTCTGGGTGAGGGGCGCCTCATCTACCTCTTCGGGCTAAACTGCTAAACCCACAGCTAGGTTTAGTCACCACCCAATCCTAACAAGCCGGCAACAACGGGACGCACCCGCAAAACCGAGAAGCCGGGAATCACCACCTGCGTCTTCTCTAATTCCAACTAAGCTAGCCTCAAATCCAGAAAACAACTCGCAAAGAGACAATGAAAGGAGTGGAAAGGAGAAAAACTCCACTCCTTTTGAAAAGTGCTACAGGGTGCCTTGCTGCTAAGATGTTGGATGTGTGTGGACTGTTCCTAACATGCTAGCATCCTAACACTTCGGATCCCAGCCCATGATAGGCCCAAGATAGGGAGATGGTTTCCAGGACAAAGAGAGGTAAGACGTCCACCCGATAGGAAAGCTTACACAAACACACAGAGAATATGCACATACACTAAAACTTAGCCAATTCCATGATGTCTGACATCGGTACTGCCTGATTTGAGGAGGTTTCAGATTCCTTCCCAAATTAGGGGTACTGGGACTGCCCACATTGCTCCACCACTCTGTTACCCTGTAAAATGGGGGTCCCGGAGGGTGCCCAAACAAACCAAAATAAGCAAGATGGGAAAATTAGCTGGAGCACTCTCTTGGCTAACGAGAGGCAGGGCAACGCAGCGAGATCTTTTGTCCTATGTGTACCGGTGCAGGTCAGTGAGGAGCCAAGCAGTTCAAAATACTAACAGTTTTTATTAAGCAAAGAAAATAATAAAACTCAAGCACGCCTAACTAGAGAGGAAAGAAAGAGAGTTTTTGGAGAAATAAGCAATACACCACCTGTCCAAAGTCCAAGTAGACACCAATTGACGAGAAGGAGGGAAACCCGGTGAGTAGACCGAGGGACTTGTGGAGCCGAGCGGCAGCGAGGCAAGGACGAAGATCCAAACGGAGCTTCAGCTTAGTGATTTCAAGTGATTTCAGCTCAGTCCAGTGAGAGTTCCAAAGAGCTCCCAAAGTGAGACAACTTTTATAGGGACATAATTGAACCGCAGGTGGAGTCTGGTTTTTGCATGAGAACAATCAAGTTTGGGATGGAGACAAAGGCTCCGAAGGTTAGTATTTACATGATTGAGTCATGAACCGAATTGACAATGGTATAGCTGGTATGCAGATGTGGCTAGCTCGGCTGTTAAATGCCTGGCTTGCCAGGGTGCTTTCACAGGCAAAGAGTCCTTTTTGTCTTACAATCAGGTGTCTGTTTCGGGTGGCTACCCCCTGAAGGGGAACTGGCTATATCTGGTATCGCCCATGCCTAGTGTTGCGCTTGTCCGGCGGTGCCCCAACAAACATTCAGCTGATGTGGGGGGAAGTAAGCTTTATAACGATATCAAAATGATATCTTAGTTCACCAAAAACCAGACCAGAATGCCTTGGTAACAGAGTCTCCTCCTTTGGAGGTTTTTAAGCAGAGGCTGGATGGCCATCTGTTGGGAGTGCTTTGATGTTGGTTCCTGCATGGTACGGTGTTGGACTGGATGGCCCCTGCGGTCTCTTCCAGCTCTGTGATTCTATGATTCTCCAACACAAGGGAAGTAATAGTCCTATTATATTATGCAGTAGGCAGGCCTCATCTTGCCTCATCAGTTCTGGACACCTCATTTTAGGAAGGATATAGATAAGTTGGAGCAAGTTCAGAGAAAGGTAACAAAGATGATAAGAGGTGAATAAAAACGGAGGAAAGATTGAGGGAGCTGGGCACATTCAACCAGTTGAACAGAAGGAAGACTGAGGAGTGACATGATTGTACTCTTTAAATATCTAAAGTGCTTTTAGAGAGAGGAAAGTGCAGGCTCTTTCTCTGCTACTGCAGAAGGTAAGACTGCTGGTTGTACATTATAAGAAGGTAGATTTCAATGGAACATTTGAAGGAACTTCTTGACAGAAAGAGCTGTTTGGCAGTGGAACCAATTGCCTAGAAAAGTGGGATGTCTCTCTTGACATCTTCCAAAGGAGGCTAGACATCTACCTGCTGGGGATGCTCTAGCTCAGTGTTTCTTAACCTTTTCTTTACTGGGTATCCCCTGTAAAAATAATTTGTTGCCAGGGAACCCCAAGAGTTAAATCAAGATTTAAATATTTAAATTTAGGTTTAAATATTCAAATATTGATTTCAATAGTCAAATATTTGCTTAAAGTTGCTCACCTTTATGCCTTATTATTCCAGTAGACAATGCAAAGGAAAAGAAGCTTGTTAATGGTCAGTGGAGTAGTGTGTTAAGTGCTAGGAGGGTAGAAGAAACTGGAATTTCCTAATGGAAGGTCTGCCTCCTCCTAATAGGAGGCAGACCTAGAGAATAATTTCTTTTTCCCTTTCCTCACAAGCAGCACCTGGAAAGTAAGGATCTCAGTGGGGGAAGGCACAAAAGAAATGCCATTTTGCTCCAAAGGAGCACTCTTATGATGCGCCTTTGGGGGAATAGCATTTTTTTTATTTATTTTTTTTGCTCTTTCTTTCCCCTAAAGCAGCACCTGGGAAGTAAGTGTGTCAGTGCTGCTTTGGGAGAAGCAGTGCTCCTCCAAAGGACAGAGTAGAGATGATATATGCTTCTTTTGAAAGCACCTACCCTTTCTACTCTCTCAGTGCCCCTTCAGAAGCAAATGGTGTTTCTGTTGCTCTTTTCCCCAAAAGACCACTGAGATGCTTGCTGTTTCACTTTCAAGCAGCCACAAGAGTAAAGGAATTTCCTTCTATTCTTGTGGCTGCTTGGAAGCTAAGCTTCACCATGCTGCATGGCCCTGGGCTCAAGCAGTGTTGTCACACCTACCACGCAAAGCCTGAACTGCACATCTTCTCTTTTCTTCTAAACTTTCCTCTTGCCTTCCCACTTTCTAGGTTCTCTGGCAAACCTGTGCAGCAGCATCCAGAGCCTCCAGCACAGGATTAATTACCCTGCCAGTGCATCATCACAGCTGCCACCACCATCATCACTGCCACCTTAGAGGAATACAGGATATGCTGCATCAACTGGTCACAGTTGGCAGGGACATTTTTTAGTTCCTTAAATCCAGGGTTTTCCTCACTTTCTGGGATGAACGACAACCTTATACAGACACCTGTGAGGGCTCCATGCACTCCCAGGGGTCTCTGGAAGTTAAGAACCACTGTTCTAGCTGGATTTTCTATACTTATCAGTGTGTGTGTGTGTGTGTGTGTGTATGTATGTGTGGACTTAAGGGCCTATATGGCTCCTCTTCCGATTCTATGATTCTATAATTGCACTCTTTAGAAATCTAAAAGGCTGTTACAGAGAGAAGGGTGCAATTTTGTTCTCTGCTGCCCCAGAAGGTAGGACCAGCTCTAATAGTTTTAACTTATATGAGTGTAAATTTTAACTGAACATTATGAAGAACTTCTTGACAATAAGAGTGGTTTGAACCAATTACCTAGAGTGGTGGTGGAATCTCTTTCTCTGGACATCTTCAAAAGGAGGTTAAACATCTACCTGGTATCTATATGGTAGACTCATTTGAAAGTGTTGACCCTAGCTGGGACTCTGCTTCAGGCAGCAAAATACATTGGGCTAGCCCTATCAGCCACACCTGATTTGGATATCAGGGAAAGTTTAAATGTTTACTATTGCCCCAAGATCCAGATCAGGCATGAAAGTTTTATGGTTTATGCCATACCATGCTACACCTGCATAGAAAACAAGAGGTGAAAACAAGTGGGCAAGGGAGAACGTCTTTCTGCTCTCAGTAATATTATTTCCCTTCACTGCCATGCCAGGAAATGTGGCAGTCAGGAAACTCTCAGAGGTGAATGTTAACTACTGGATGCAAGATGAAGAGCGAATTTGCAAACTTAATCAAAAACTTCTCCAGCTTTTCAGACCAGAAAGTCATTTATTCCCTTTTGGACTAGTTGTTGTATTGTTGTTGTGTGCCTTCAAGTCATTTCTGACTTAAGGCAACCTAAAGCAAACCTATCATGGGGTTTTCTCAGGCTGAAAGTGTGTGATGAACCCAAGATCCTCCAGTGGGTTTCTATGGCCAAAGAATAAGCAAAGTTAGTCTGCACCTTTGCAAAACAAATTAAAAGAAAATCCATGAAGCATATGGGTAAGCAAACATCCTGGGAAGAATGTCCTGCTCATAATCAGAAGCAGGTATCTACGCACATAAAACAACAGGCTTTAGGCCATCAGTACATTTTTCAGAATCTCAGGGCCACGGTACTCAGGATGTCTCTTCACTTTGTTACCGCAGTTTCCTGGCCCAAGCTTGTGGGATATTAGATATCATTTGATATCAATAATTTGGCCTTCTTTACCTTCTCCTCTCCACGTGCTTGCGAGGCCCCCGGACAAGCATGCATACAGGCTCGGCCGCAAATCGCTGAAATATTCCAAACTAATACAGGCAGGCCAGAAATAGCCAGACCACCGCTTCAGGAGACCTCAAGGCAAGTACCACATTATGTATGCACGCTACTTACAAAGGACTCCCTGCCCCGAGCAGGCAGCTTGACGAGCCGAATACTTAACTGTCAAACATTCTGTGTTTGCATACTGGCCACTCTATTGACAATTCGGTCTTAACCATGTAATCACTGACCTTTCGGAGGCTTTGTCTCCAGCCCAAAACTTATTGTTATCCCTGAGAACGGACTAGTCTGCGGCCGCATTTTCCCCTATAAGAACCCCTGACTCTGAGCACTTCCTTGGATCGCTCTTGGCTTCCACTCCGCCTTGCTGTCGCTTTGTTTCACGAGCCTTCCCCTCAGCTCCCCGTGCTGAGAACTCTACTTCAACGGACCTTTTCCTTCAGATTTTCTGGGCTTCGGGACAGGTGCAGTATTTCCCATACCAAATCTCCTCTTAAAATCCCTCTATCCCACTCCAACCTTTATTTCTATAGTTCTCTGTGTGGGTGTGTTGCATACACGTGTTTGACTGTATATCAATAAAAACAACAATTATTATTTACTTCTGTTTGCTCCTTGACTTGGCCTGAACCTGTAGACATTGGGTAAAAGATCTCACTATGTTGCCCTGCCTCTCGTAGTGCTAGCTTGTGCTCTTTGCTAATTTCCAACTTTGTAATTTGGAGTGCACTTAGGTGTCCCTCACGGGACCCCCAGAAATCAGGGTAACAACTTTTTTCTGGTTTTTCTTTACTTCCTGTTTCTGTGTTTTTTTTTAATCTTTTGGTTTTTTTCTTTTGTTACTTGTTACTGATTATATTTTTTTTTCAAATTTCAGTTACTAACTACGAATTCCTTACAGATAATGCTAATTATCAAATTCGGAAATGTTAACTTATATGTTTATGGATCTAGTTATAGCTGTGAAGCTTTGTTTTCCTATTACTTGTTTCAAGATAATGATGGATGTTGTATAATTTAAACTGAAAAAATTGATATATAACATTCATAATACACACCATTTTATAACAAAAATAATTTTAAAAAGCATTACAAAATGAGCACAATTCATTCAGATGTTTTCTTTAAAGGGAATCTGAGACATGCAAACAAACCCAATCATGCAAGTTGAAACTTTTGGGATGGGTGATACTTGTTTGAAAAGGTTCTGGGAGTTTCAGTAGACCATAAGCTAAACATGAGTCCACAGTGTAATGTGGCAGCAAAAAACCAGTACCACTTTAGGCTGCATAAACAAAAGAACAATTCAAAGAAAATAATAGTACTATTCTGTTCTGCTTAAGTCAGATCTTACTTGGAGCACGGTATTTAATCTGAAAACCACAGTTTAGGGAAGGGTATCAGCAATGTGTTCAGACAGAAATCCTGGAACAGTTTTTAAGGTGGGGAGGAGCTCAACATTGAAAGAATGGTTGTTATTAATTCAAGCATCCTAAAATATGAAGATGCTTACAAGCATAATGTACAGTTTGTCCTTCACATTCGTGGGTTTGACTTTCACAGATTTGATTATTTCAGAGTTTCTTCAACTCCTGCCCCCAACTTCAGGCTCTTCTTTTATGGGAAAACTTCCCTCCTAGCGACTCTAATCAGGCTGTGCAGCCCTTTAAAAACCTGCTTCTGATCTTCTTCCTCTTCCTCCACTACCAGTCACTGGGTGCCTGCTCTCTCCACCATGACTCAGTGTCATGTCTGGCTCTAAACTGTCTCCATTGTAAACACTCAGAAATGTGAAAACACACATAGTTAGAAATGTTCTTTTATTGGAAGTACGGATTGAATCCAAACATTAGTTAAGCGACAGAAACTAACAAGTGTTCTCCAAACAAAGAACATATAGGTTCAGGCAATAATTATTCAGCATGTCTTACACTGATTGGTTGAATTTACATGTCTCATTAATTCAGAAGGTTTTTTATGTTATCCAAACTCAACATCCTTCATCCCCTTTGTTCTCTCTTCTTGCTTGGCTGATGCTAACTTCCTCAGCACATCATAATGTTTCTCTTTGATCCCGATCTGTATACAACTCTCCCTCAGCCATCGCTGGTTTGAGCTAGGTCATAAAACAATCTTCAAAGGCCAATTTGGGCATCTGGCCCCATCTAACACCTCCAAGGAACCGCTCTGTTCATTTCCTTCAGTTTCCCAGCTTATCAAGGTATATACTCTCCCCATTAAACATGATTAATAGCAAGTACAAATTAAACCTGCTCAATATACAGCGGTGCCTACTACAATAACAGAAGAGTAATTATTTGTAACTACTTTCTATGCAATCAAAATACATGTACTGATATATATTCAATCAAGCAAGGTACACAATAACCTGATTAAACATGATTAACAGCAGTTACTAACTAGACCTGCTCACAAAATAGCAGGATGGGCATGTGACACTGGTGTTTATTTCCAGTCCCTCAAAGACTGGAAATTCCTCCAGCATTCTACTGGGGTTCAGCCCCCAAAGGCTGACTCCCACCCTTGAAAAGGCTGGCAGTTTCCCCAGCGTTATCAGGTCAGCGTTATCACTGAATTATGAATCGCTGGACAGAACAGTGAGACGCTGTCCAGAACTAACAATCTCTAAGCTTAAGGGTCTTCCACCCTCTCCCCTCCTCCCTTCTGAGTGAGAGAGTCTATCTAGCGTGTGCCAAGCCTGGCATGGAAATAGCGAGAAATGGAGGTTGTTACAGAAGGTTTTTATTCAAGGCATGCACGGAAACAAGACAATCTCACACTTGGCCCCTCCCAGGTACACTTAGTTACAAGAAGTTACAAAAACAGATACAAAAGCACAGATACATTCTTAAGATCAGCCAGTTCCCAAAATAACAACATCCCTAACACAGCTAGATAACTGGTTCTAATGCTCACAATGTTCCTAGCTTAGATGGTCTAAAAGAGAAGGGGGGGCAGGAGACACGGCATGCCTGCCAGCTCGACTGGCCCAGCTCTCCTCTCTTTGTTCTTCTTTGTTGTCTCTCGTTCTCTCTCTCTCTCTTGCCACATGGCATCCCAGAAGTTTTATAACTTTTCCCAAGAAGCATCTGGAAACATCCTGAAGATGCCCACCTCTTTTCCTTTTGGTTGGTCAGTTCTCACCTTGTGACCTGTGATGCTGGCCCTTTCCTTTTGGTTGGTCAACTCTCACCCTGTGACCCTTGATGTAATCCCAACACCTCATTAACCCTTGGTTTACCTGAAGAGGGAAGTATCCCCTCTTAGCTAAGCCTAGATAATGGGAAGCCCCATTATCACAGGGCAAAGTATATATTTTCATAGTTTCACAGTTATGTAGTTATATAGTTTCATATGCAATAGGTCATTACTTAGCATTACATAATATTCAAGGATCTACATTATCTACGTACGTATACTGCCTACATATGCTGAAGGGATGTCATGTGGAAGCATCTCCAGCAGGTAGCTGTCCAGCCTCTTTTGAAGACATCCAAAGAAATAAACAGCAGCACCTCTCTAGGCATTGCCAAACAGCTCTTTATTTATATATGAAAAGAAAAATTACAACAGAAAAATGGTTACATCATTATTTTTCTCCAAATCCATTAACATAACATTCCACATATTATAAATCATACTACTTGTATGTTTTTTATTACATGTATCTAAATCTCATTCAAATTATATCCATTATTGTTATTTATTCTCATAAGTAATATTTAAGAAAATATACTGTTACTAATCTCATTCTTATTTCTATTCTTTTCAACTTAGTTTAACCTCTTATTATTACTAAATATTTTCTTATGACTAAACATATCATTACTAACCCTACCCTTGTAGTTCTTCTTGTGGAGGTATGATATCTTCTTCTTTTATTAAAACCTTTCCCACAAATATCTTCCATATTGCTTCAAAATCATCCCCTTTCATTATTCCTTTTTTTCCTTAATTCCACATGTTAAATTATCATTAATCGCAATTTTCCACACTTCTTCATACCAATCCTCTATTTGAAATTCACTTTGAATTTTCCATTTTCTTGCTATAATTAACCTTGCTGCAGTTAATAAGTTTGTAATCAAATCCTTCATTACCTGGATGCAATTAACCTTATCAAACATAGATAATAATGCTATACTTGGACATATTTGTAGATCAATTTCTGTTATCTCTTTTATCTCTTTGGACACCATTTGCCAAAATTTCTGTACACATTCACAGCTCCACCACATATGCATATATGTACCAATATCTTGACAACCCCTCCAGCACAACCTTGAATACTTCTTATCTATACAATTTAATCTTACTGGTGTTAAGTACCATTTCCAAATCAATTTATAATAATTCTCTTTTATCTGTTCAGATAAGTTTTTTAAATGAGGGTGATTCCACACTTTTCACCAATCCTGAATATCTATTTTTTGTACTAATTCTTCCTCACATATTTTTCTAAGATATTCATCTTCATCTTCCTGTGCCAAACAGCTCTTACTGTCAAAAAGTTCCTTCTAACGTTCAGTCGAAATCTATCTCTCCTGTAACTCAAAACCAATAGACCTGATTCCACCATCTGGGACAGCAGAGAATAGGCCTCTGCCTTCCTCTCTGTTAAGCATTGAGATATTTAAAGAATGCAATCATGTCACCCCTCGATATTCTCATCACCAAGCTGAACATGTCCAGCTTGTTCAACCTTTCCTCAATATGTTTTGTTCTCCATACCTCTTATAATCCTTGTTGACCTTCTCTGAACCCTCTCCAACTTGTCTATGTGGGTGCATCTGCTTTCAGCCACCTGTTGACATATGGCAACCCCATGAATTTCATAGGGTTTTCTTAGGCAATGAATGCTCAAAAGTGGCTTTGCCAGTTCCTTCCTCTGAGACACAGCCTACAGCATCTGGCATTCATTGGTACTCTCCCATCCAAGTTCTAACCAGGGCTGATGGTGCTTACCTTAGAATCATAGAATCATAGAGTTGGACGAGACCAGAAGGGTCATCAAGTCCAACCCCCTGCCATGCAAGAATATACCATAGACATTCCTGATAGATGGCCATCCAGCCTCTGTTTAAAAATCTCCAAAGAAGGAGACTCCACCACACCCCAAGGTTACACTGTCAAACTGCTCTTAACATCAGGAAGTTCTTCCTAATGTTTAGATGGAATTTCTTTTCTTAAAGTTTGAACCCACTGTTCCATGTCCTAGTCTCTAAAGCAACAGAAAACAGGCTTGCTTCACCCCCCTGTGACATCCATTCAAATACTTAAACATAGTTATCATGTCACCTCTTAACCTTTTCTTCTCCAGGCTAAACATTCCTGTTTAATGATTTGCTCAGAGGCAGATCTAGGGTGAGGTAACTGGGACGTGTGCCCTGGGAGCCAATCTCCAGGGGGCACCTGCCTGCATGCCGCTGTCCCCCAAGCCTGCGCCCACCCATTGCCCCCTTGTACACCATCCCCCCTCCCCCATGCACCATCATCCCTCCCCCATGCACCATCACACCACCCCCACACAGTCCCCAGTGTTGACAATCTCCTCTAGGCCCTGCAAAAAAGAAACAGACAATCTGAAATAGGTCAAAACAGATTTAGTAATATTAAAAGCTAATCAAAAACTAAGTACAATTAAAGTGTAGATCTAGACTTTATTTGTTAGACATACACCACCTCTCCTTCAAAGAGCTCCAAGTTATATACATGATCCCCTTCTCCATTTTCTAACAACAATTTTGCAAGCAATAGTTTAGATTAAGAGGTAGAGACTGACCCAAGATCATTCGGCAACCTTCATGGCCAAGTGGGGATTTGAACCTGGGTCTCCCTGGTCCTACTGCAATCCTCTAACCACTGTATCACAACTAGATAGTTGGGACAGCCAACTTCATATTCTGTTCAAAGACTTTCTTTGGTAGCCTTAAGTATATCATTCTGTATTTCAGCTCTCCAAGTCTAAATTTAAAAGTCTAAAAATCACCAGTGATTATGATGAGGATGAATGAGGAGGGAGACTAAGGGTACTTGGTATATAATCATTTATACATACAGATCCATTAAAGCTTCAAGCTCAGAATAAACTTTCCATATCTAGTACACTGCACAGGACCAGAGGAGCCAAAGAACACTTTTTCAAAGACCTGCCCACCCCCTCCACATACACACTGTATATGTATATATAAGGATAATGCACATTGTCATCTAACACATCTTGAGAATACTAGATTGGGGAAGGCTGTTCTAAACTACTCCTTTAATCCAAGTGCAGGCTTCAAAGTGGCCTCCTCAGTATTTCTGCCCCAAGACAAACATTTTTAACAGAGCAGAAATACGAAAGTGGTGCCTTAAGCCTTTATGTCCCAGTTAAGGATTCAGGGCAAAATGGCAGTGTGAAAGGTTGACTGGTAAGTATTCTGCTGTGGGTCATAGAATCATAGAAATGTAGAGTTGGAAGGGACCACACGGGCCATTGAGTCCAACCCCTGCCATGCAGGAACACCCTCAAAGCACTCCCGACAGATGGCCATCCAGCCTCTGCTTAAAAACCTCCAAGGAAGGAGACTCCACTACACTCCGAGGCAGCATGTCCCACTGCTGGACAGCCCTGACCGTCAGGAAGTTCTTCCTGAGGTTCAAGTGGAATCTCCTTTCCTGCAGCTTGAATCCATTGCTCCTTGTCGTGGTCTCTGGAGCAGCAGAAAACAAGCCCTCTCCTTCCTCTACATGGCATCCCTTCAAATATTTAATCATGGCTATCATGTCCCCTCTTAACCTTCTCTTCTGCAGACTAAACATACCCAGCTCTCTAAGTCTATCCTCATAGGGCATGGCTTCCAGGCCTCTCACCATTTTGGTTGCCCTCCTCTGGACTTGCTCCAGCTTGACCATGTCCTTCTTGAATTGGGGTGCCCAGAACTGGACACAGTATTCAAGATGAGGTCCACCCAAAGCAGAGTAGAGTGGTACCAGTACCTCCCTCGATCTAGACACCATACTCCTGTTGATGCAGCCGAGGATTGCATTGGCTTTCTTGGCTGCCGCATCACACTGCTGACTCATATTCAGCTTGTGGTCTATGGAGACTCCTAGATCCCTTTCACATGTACTGCTATCCAGCCACGTGTTCCCCATCCTATATTTCTGTATTCCATTTTTTCTACCTAAGTGTAGGACCTTACACTTCTCTCTGTTGAATTTCATTTTGTTAGCCTTGGCCCAGCTCTCCAATCTATCCAGGTCATTTTGAATTTTGAACCTGTCCTCTGGCGTATTAGCAACCCCTCCCAATTTGGTGTCATCTGCAAATTTGATGAGCATGCCCTCTATTCCTTCATCCAAGTCATTGATAAAAATATTGAACAGCACTGGGCCCAGGACAGAACCCTGTGGCAACCCACCAGTCACTTCTCTCCAGGATGAAAAGCAGCCATTCGTGATCACTCTTTGGGTTCGGTCGGTCAACCAATTACAAATCCAACTAACAGTAGCCCTGTCCAGCCCGCATTTTACTAGTTTCTTTGCAAGAATGTCATGGGGAACTTTGTCAAAGGCCTTACTGAAATCAAGATATGCTACATCCACAACATTCCCTTCATCTATCAAGCTAGTAACTCTATCATAAAAAGAGATAAGATTAGTCTGGCATGACTTGTTTTTGAGAAATCCGTGTTGATTTCTCGTGATTACCGCATTGCTTTCTAAGTGATTAGCAACTGACTGCTTAATAATCTGCTCCAGGATCTTTCCGGGTACTGATGTCAGGCTGACTGGGCGATAATTATTTGGGTCCTCTTTTTTTCCCTTCTTGAAGATGGGGACAACATTTGCCCTCTTCCAGTCTGCTGGAACTTCTCCTGTCCTCCAAGATTTCTCAAAGATTATAGCAAGCGGTTCCAAAATGACCTCTGACAGCTCTTTTAATATCCTAGGAAGCAATTCATCTGGCCCTGGAGACTTGAATTCATGAAGTGTGGCCAGGTATTCCTGTACCACCTCTCTACTTATTACGTGCCTCATTTCCCCTGCTTCCTCACCTGCTCCCCAAACGCCAGGTTGAGTGCTTGTATCCTTCTGGGAAAAAACTGAGGCAAAGAAGGTGTTAAGTAGTTCTGCCTTTTCTCTTCCCCCTGTGAGTAATTCACCATCTTCTCTGTGCAGTGACCCTATTGTCTCCTTCTTTTTCCTTTTGCTGCAGACGTATTTTAAAAAGCCCTTTTTATTGTTTTTAATGTCCCTGGCCAGCCTAAGTTCGTCCTGTGCTTTAGCCTTTCTGACCTCCTCCCTACATCTCCGGGCCACTTCCTTAAATTCTTCTTTGGTGGTTTCCCCCTTCTTCCATTTCCTATACATGTTTCTTTTAACCCTTAGCTCAGCTGAGAGTTCTTTAGTCAACCATTCTGGTTTCTTCAGATGCCTTCCATTTTTCTTCCTTACTGGCACAGTTTTAGACTGTGTCTTCAATATCTCCTTTTTAAGGAACTCCCATGCCTCCTGAACTCCTTTCCCTTTCATTATTCTTGACCACGGAATTCCAGCCAGCAGCTCCCTAAGTTTACAGAAGTCTGCTTTTTTAAAATCTAAGATGAGTGTTTGGCTACCCTTATCTTCTCCTTCCCACTGAATGCCAAATTCCAATAGGGCATGGTCACTCCCCACTAAAGATCCAGTCACTTCTACCTCATTAACAAGGTCATCCCTGTTGGTCAGGATCAGATCTAGAATATTTGATCCCCTTGTGGCCTCTTCCACCTTCTGGACCATGAAGTTGTCTGCAAGACAAGCAAGAAACTTGCTGGACCTTGCTGTCTTGGCAGAGTTTGACTGCCAGCATATATCCGGGTAATTGAAATCTCCTATTGTTATTTTATCTCTCCTCCTTGAATGTGCAGTCATTTGGTTGAGGAAGGCGTCATCAAAGTCCTCAGCCTGGGTTGGAGGTCTGTAGTACACCCCCACCAGAATATCCCTATTGTTTCTCGCTCCCTTAATTCTTACCCAAATGCTCTCGACCTGGCTTACTGGGTTTAAGTCATGGATCTCTTCACAGGTGAAAACATCCTTGACATACAAGGCTACTCCTCCTCCTTTCTTGTTTGGTCTATTTTTACAAAATAGGCTATACCCCTCTATTCCTATATTCCAATCATGAGACTCATCCCACCAGGTCTCAGTGATGCCCATCAAATCGTATTTATTTTGTTGTACTGGGAGTTCAAGTTCATCCTGCTTGTTTCCCATACTCCGTGCATTAGTGTAGAGACACTTAAGTCCCCGGGCCCTTCCTGCCAGTCCTGTACTATTGTTTCTACTCCCCCTGCCATTGGCCGCTTGTACTACTTGTCCAGTATCATTTGGGCCTTTTCCCCCTGCACTCGCCAAGTCCCTGCCCTGAATAATATTGTCTCCCTCCCCAGCGGAACTTAGTTTAAAGACCTCTTAATCCTCCTTGCGAGACTGTTTGCAAAAACATTCCTGCCAAGTTTCTTGAGGTGCAGCCCATCCCTCGCCAGAAGCGCACGTTCATAGAAATTCAAGCCATGTTCCAAAAACCCAAACTGTTGACAGCAGCACCACGTGCGGAGCCAGTTGTTGACCTCTGCTATTGTCCTTTCCCTACGTGCGCCATATCCTTGAACAGGGAGGAGGGTCAATTGGCTTTATGAGGTTAGCACTTGTTTAAAGTCAAGAATAACAGGACAATCTCCCCTGCCATGAATTTGCCCAATTTTCAGTGACCAGTGTCTGAGATCAGGAGGATCCTGAAGAGGGAATGTGGCATGGAACATTCTGAGACATGGACAGTGCCAAAGGGACTCGAATGAGCCACAGCATCACCAACACAGCTGGTGATTGGCTCCAAGTGCTGCCAATGCTGATAAGCTGAAGCTTTTATTTTACGTCCTGGTAAGCTTCTTATTTCTCTACACTGACACAACGTGAAAGAATTGCTAGGAGTTTAATGAAGTTTAATGAACATTTAAATTGAGAGTATCGTCAGACATTTGAGAAAACTGAGAAAAAAGACTGTAAAACTTGAAGGAAAAGAGATCATTGTGTACAAAGCTGCACAAGGCTTTGTGCTAGAGATAAAGCAGTGGAGAAATGTCATAAGTATAATATTGGAAAAGGAAGTGGGTTTCCGAGTGCTGATTGTTCCTGGGATTATCATATCTATGTTAAGGAACTGTCATTCTATGAACTGAGACTCCGATTGATCCAGTTTTTTTGACTGATGGAGACTGACAATTAGATTCAAGAGGGAGTGAGAACAGAGAAGACAACAACTGGCAAAATTGACAGAGACATTGGGGAAGTGAGCTTATTAAGGAGTAGAAACAAGGGTCTGTATGCCTGACTGAGAAAAAGAAAGAGCCTGACCTTGTTATTTAAAAGAAAAAGAGCAGCAGTTTGGAAGTAGGCTGGATTCGGGAATATGGGCAATCATGAGGGAGATGGCTTATTAACTGTTGGGGACTATGGAGGAACAAAGAGGAGTCCACAGGAATAGACTGAGCATTGGATTAACAACATCTCTGAAATTGATTGTTGCTCTATTAATTGTATTCTATTAATTGTATTTAAAACCTTACGCATATAACAATATTTATGATGTGATTGCTTTATGTATTAACTTTTCTTTTCGCCCTCTGCTGTACCTGCGCTGTCCCTCCAAGCTACCTTGTGTACTTAACATATGTTGTCATGACCTTGATAGGTAATAGATAAGAGAAGCCTCTTTTTGTTTTTGTTTCTTCCTCACTCTCTGATTATAATATAGAATCATAGAAATGTAGAGTTGGAAGAGACTACAAGGGCCATCCAGTCCAACCCCCTGCCATGCAGGAAAACCCTCAAAGCACTCCCAACAAGTGGCCATCCAGCCTCCGCTTAAAAAACTCCAAAGAAGGAGACTCCACCACACTCCGTGGCAGCACATTCCACTGCCGGACAGCCCTGACCATCAGGAAATTCTTCTTGAGGTTCAGGTGGAATCTCCCCTCCTGCAGCTTGTATCCATTGCTCCTTGTCCTGGTCTCAAGAGCAGGAGAAAAAAGCCCACTCCCTCCTCAACATGACATCCCTGCAAATATTTAAACATGGCTATCATGTCCCCTCTCAACCTTCTCTTCTGCAAACTAAACATATCCAGCTCTCTAAGTCTGTCCTCATAGGGCATGGCTTCCAGGCCCCTCACCATTTTGGTTGCCCTCCTCTGGACCTGCTCTAGCTTATCCATATCCTTCTTGAATTGGGGTGCCCAGAACTGGGCACAGTATTCCAGAAGAGGTCTAACCAACGCAGAATAAAGTGGTACCAATACCTCCCTCGATCTAGACACCATACTCCTATTGATGCAACCAAGAATTGCGTTGGCTTTCTCGGCTGCCGCATCACACTGCTGACTCATGTTCAGCTTTTAGTCTATTAAGACTCCTAGATCCCTTTCACATGCACTGTTAGCCAACCACGTTTCCCCCATCCTATATTTCTGCATACCATTTTTTCTGCCTAAGTGTAGGACCTTACATTTCTCTCTGTTGAAATTCATTTTGTTAGCCTTGGCCCAGCTCTCCAATCTGTCCAGGTCCTTTTGAATTTTGATCCTTTTATCTGGCGTATTAGCAACCCCTCCCAATTTCGTGTCATCTATTCCTTCATCCAAGTCATTAATGAAGATTAATGAAGATATTGAACAGCACCGGGCCCAGGACAGAACCCTGTGGCACCCCGCTAGTCACTTCTCTCCAGGATGAGAAGCTGCCATTGGTGACCACCCTTTGGGTACGGTCAGTCAACCAGTTACAAATCCACCTGACAGTAGCCCAGTCCCGCCCACATCTTACTAGCTTCTTTGCAAGAATGTCATGGGGAACTTTGTCAAAGGCCTTACTGAAATCAAGATATACTACGTCCACAGCATTCCCTTCATCTATCAAGCAAGCAACTCTATCATAAAAAGAGATAAGATTAGTCTGGCATGACTTCTTTTTGAGAAATCCATGTTGACTTTTCGTTATTACGGCATTGTTTTATAAGTGATTAGAAACTGACTGTTTGATGATCTGCTCCAGGATCTTTCCTGGTACTGATGTCAGGCTGGCTGGGCGATAATTATTTGGGTCCTCGTTTTTTCCCTTCTTGAAGATGGGGACAACATTTGCCCTCCTCCAGTCTGTCTGCCAAGAGTTTTCAAAGATTATAGCAAGAGGTTCCGCAATGACCTCTGCTAGTTCTTTTAAAATCCTAGGATGCAATTCATCTGGCCCTGGAGACTTGAATTCATGAAGTGTGGCCAGGTATTCCTGTACTACCTCTCTATCTATTCAGTGCTGCATTTCCCCCACTTCCTCACCTGCTCCCCAACCGCCAGGTTGAGTGCTTTTATCCTTTTGGGAAAAAACTGAGGCGAAGGAAGTGTTGAGGAGTTCTACCTTTTCTCTTCCTCCTGTTATTAATTCACCATCTTCCCTGCGCAGTGACCGTATCATCTCCTTCTTTTCCCTTTTGCTGCGGACATATTTAAAAAAGCCCTTTTTATTGTTTTTAATGTCTCTGGCCAGCCTAAGTTCGTTCTGTGCTTTAGCCTTTCTGACCTTCTCCCTACATCTCCTGGCTACTTGCTTATAATCTTCTTTGGTGATTTCCCCCTTCTTCCATTTCCTGTACATGTTTTTCTTAACACTTAGCTCAGCTGCCAAGGTCACTTAAGCAAGGGAGAAAAGTGTTCATGGTAAGTGAGAGGGTGTTAAGCCTGCAGTTTTGAGAATTTAATTAAACAATTCAATTGTTCTATCTTTTGGAAACTACTTTCTGTTGAATCTAGTTAGAACAGTGGTTCTCAACCTGTGGGTCCCCAGATGTTCGTGGACTTCAGCTCCCAGAAGCCCCAGCCACTATGGTCAATGCTCAGGGCTTCTGGGAGCTGAAGTCCACAAACATCTGGGGACCCACAGGTTGAGAACCACTGAGTTAGAACCACATATAAGTACCTCTATTATCTCATACAAAATCTCTTGAAATAACTGTTCCTTTTATAATTTTTTGTTTGAAATTACTACTCTTCCCTTTCTGCATTTTGACCTATTTTTTCCTTTTTTATATCTGCTTATATAGCTTGCTTATATAAACTCAATTCAACTTTATATATTTATTTATTTTCCCCTCTGATTTGTAAGTTGAGGCAAAAGTAAATTGTTACAAGTTAAAATAGATGAATATATTGATAGTCATATTTTGATACTTACATAACATCTGATATACAGTATTTACAAAAGATATTAAATGTTTGATATTAATATTATATATTAGTATTATAAGCATTATCACTATTTTTTGGTTATTAAGACACTAAAAACAATGAATTAATACAGATATTTAATCACTGACATTTACATTGACATCTACAGTGATATTTAGTACTGTTGAATCTGGTAAGTGCGTGATATTCATGTATTGGATAAAAAGGAGTTACTGAATGATAGATTTAGGTCTAAAGTATTGTACAGATCAAATAATTGAGAAGAAGAAGAACAAAGAGATAAGGAAATATATAAAAATACAGTAGCCTCCCCATATTTGCAAGAGTTAGGGGTACAGAACCCTTGTGAAAGTGGGAAATTGCAAATAACTCCCCCCACGATTCCTCTCCAGAGCTCCCCCCTCCCATTCCTTTGCCTCTGGCCCCACTGTTGTGGGGCAGGGAAGAAAAAGAGTCAGAAAAGGGCTTCCTCATAATTTTCCCTCAAAAGAAAAGAGCACAGCTCCTCCCTTCTAGTTACTTCTGGTGGCCATCTTGAAAAGGGACGGTAGGAGCAAAAAGAGCACGTGACCAATCATCAGCTGTTACACAACAGGAAGTGCACCCACGGCAGAGAGGACACGCTTCCAGCAATGGGAGGGAGGATTTTCTTACCCAAAAAGAAAAAACTTCCATTTTAAACACAAGCCTGCCAAGTCTAGGGTGGGGGATGCAAGTGAATGGGAGGAGGAAAATAGGGGGGAGGCAAGCACATGCTTCATGAATAATCAGATTCACAAAGGTCAAACCTGCAAATGTAGGGGAAGGACGGTATACATAAATTTAAATAAAAGAAGAATCAAGTGGGGGGAAAAAACAAGGACAAAGAAGGAAGGAACATGGCTACCAGAATCAGAAGAGCAACAGCCCTTATACAAAGAAGTAGTTTGTTGGAATTTAAAAAAAAAATTACACAATCCAGTTTGATAGTCATGGAAGAAATTAAGAAACGAGGTATGCAAATAAGAATTGAAATGAGATAATTAAGAACAGAGATACATACAGATCTTTGATAAGAACTAAAAGATATTGGAGAAAAGATGGGAGCAATCACCAAAGACACATCAGAAATTAATGAAAATGTCAGGAACCGAATTCACACACACAGATGTAACAGTGCTAATACACTATTTATTAAGAGTGTAATACATAGTACAGGACTTCAGTGAGCGAACTGAAGGTAATTAGCAAAATCCAAATATTGAAAGCAAATAATTTCCCATCCTGCCTGCAAGAGACCTTGGAGCTCAGGTTTCAGCCTAGCAGCGCTTATCACTACATTCCTAGCTTTGTTTATCTAACAGTCTCTTGTTCTCATACTTTGTTACCAGCAAGCAGCTAATTAACTCCTATTACATGTCCTATAACTGAAATATGGAGGGCTACCCAACATCCTGCCCATCCCAAAAAAAAGAAAAGAAATACATCAACAGATGGCATAGCAGTGAACAACAGGGAAGAGGGAAAGGTAGAGGGGATTGGAAAAGAAAGGGAAAAAGGGAACACAACAAGTAAATGAAAATGCAATTTGCAGTGGTTAAACATGGATTGTTGAAGTTTGGGAATCAGGAATAGTAGGTCAAGTAGGCTGGTTACTCCGGGAAGACAAATTCGAAGGAGCTGGTTTCAGTAAGCTGGAATGAAAAACAGGGTGAATAAGTTTGTAAGTGTTAGGTAAAGAGAGTTCAAAAGTGACATCATTAATGGCATGTTTGATTGGGAAAGGACTAAGGTACTTGGGAGAAAGTTTTTTGGAGGGACCATTGGAGGAAATGCTTTTGGAGGAAAGGTAAACAAGGTCCCCAGGTTTGTACGTAGGACTGGGTTGCCACTTTCAGTCAGCAAAGTGTTTGTGAGAAGCGTTTGAAGCTTTGAGGGAGTCACGCACGGAAGTCCAAGTAGAAGAAATTTTTGCAATCCAAGAGTTGAGTGAGGCAGGTTGAGTTGTAGAGAAGGTGGTAGGTAGTGAACGAAAAGGTTTTTGGGTGGTACTAGGACAACTTCAAATGGAGTTTTGCAAGTAGAGGAGTGCAATGCAGAGTTGTAAGCAAATTCGGCAAAGTGGAGGAGGAGAGTCCAATTATTTTGGTTGGAGTTGATGAAGCAGCATAAATACTGTTCTAGGGTCTGGTTGGTGCATTCAGTTTGGCCATCAGTTTGTGGATGATAGGAGCTGCTGAGTTTTGGGGAAATGCCCAGAGTTTTCAGTAGTGAAGTCCAGAAACCAGATGTGAAGATAGGTTCTCTGTCAGAAATGATTGTGGAGGGTAGTCCATGGAGTCTCCAGATGCTGATGAAGAGGTCGGCTAATTTTTCAGCAGTCAGTATTTTTTTCAGTGGAATGAAGTGAGATTGTTTGGAAAAATGATCGGTAACAACCCAAATGGTGTGGTAACCACGTGAGTTCGGTAGACCTACAATAAAGTCCCATGAAATAACATCCCAAGGTGAGGACGGAATAGGAAGTGGTTGTAGAAGTCCATGTGGTTTAGAAGAAGAGGATTTGCAGGTGTTGCAAATTGCGCAATTTCTTATATATTCCTGGATTTGTTTTGTAAGGCCAGGCCAGTGAAAAAGTTTTCTGATGGAATGTAGGGTTTTCAGAAAACCAAGGTGTCCAGCAGGTTTGGAATCATGGTACCTTTTCAAAATTTCGATGTGGCAAGATGGTGGTACATGGATTTTAATTCCGATAAAAGCCAAATCATCAAACCAGGTGATTGAGTCTTTGTGTGATTTCAGCCAAGTGTCAGTTTGGTGAGGAGATTTGAGAGAATGTTGGAAGGCAGAATCAAGTAGTGTTGAGGCTGTTTCACGTGCCTTTTGTTGTGCACGAGTAGTTACTCGTAATCCAAAATTGCCTGGAGGGAACAGAGGTTTTTCAGTTGAAGTAGAAGAGAAGGAGGGAGGTTCATAGCAGGGTGGTCTTGACAGGAGGTCTGCCAAAGTGTTACTTTTACCAGGTTTGAATACAATTTTGAACCTAAAACACTGGAAACATTCAGCCCAGCATGCTTGTTTAGGGTTTAGTTTTTTGGCTCTTTTTAGTGTTTCAAGATTTCAATGGTCAGTCCAGACCTGAAATGGAATGTTAGAGCCCTCAAGGAGGTGTCTCCATGAAGAGAGTACAAAATGGATGGCCATAGCTTCCTTTTCCCAAATTGGCAGTTGCGTTATGTGGCGGAGAATTTTTTGGAGATAAATGCGCATGGTTTTAGGTTGTTGTCTGTGTCGTGTTGCAGGAGAACAGTGTTGGCGGATTCCAGGGGACATGCTGTACGCCAACATGACCCACATAACGTCTGGGCTTCAAAACAGGCAGACGCAAAACCAGCATAGGTTCAAAAAGAACAGAGTTGAGGCCAAAGTATGATTGCAAAAATAAAACTAGTATTTATTGCAGTAACAGCATAAGTAACATAAAGATATCAGAAAGCTAGGTAAAATCCATTGTGCTTCTCTCTCCTCGTACAGCATGACAGAGAGAGAGAGAGAGCGCTGTGAAAATGCAAAACAGCAAGCAGGTGAAGGGGGAGACGAAAGAGAGAACAGTGAGTGATTTCTCACAGCAGTTATAGCTACTGTGGGAATGTTTTTCCAGACATCCTTAAGTTTCTCACAGGAACTGAGAGACAAACCAGATGTCTCTTATCACACTGGCTGAGTCAAGCCAACCTGCAAGTTACCATGACCACGAGCACAGTAGAGGAACAAGACTCAAACTTTAACCCTTTAGACAGAGAACCGGAAGGCCTAATACTTAACAGACAGCTCCCATGGCGAAGTAAGAGGCATCGGTTTGAATTATGAATTCTTTGGCAGAATCAGGGAATAAGAGAAGAGAAGAGGTTCAGTGATAAATTTTTATTTTTGGTTGTCGAATGCCATTTGGCATTTTTCAGTCCATAAGATGCGGTTGCATCAGCTAGACTTGGTGTCAGTCGATTTTTTGAAGAGGTCGGTGAGAGGGAGAGCAATAGTTGCAAATCCTTCTAGGAAGTTGCGATAGAAGTTTGCAAAACTAAGGAACTGCTTTAGCTGTTCTCTAGTTTTGGGGGCTGGCCAGTTTAGTATGGTTTCAATTTTGGTGGAATCCATGTTTAGGGTGTTCTGGCAAATGCGGTATCCTAAATAATCAAAGTCTGAGTGTTAAACTTGCACTTTGAGAGTTTAACAACAAGTTCATTGTCTATGAGTCTTTGCAGCACAGTGCGTACGAGCTTGGTGTGTTGTTCGAGAGTTTCTGAATAGATTAAAATGTCATCCAGGTAAACAACAACACCTTCATAGAGGAGATGTTGTAATACAGAATTGAGAAACATTTGGAAAGCAGCGGGACCAGCTTGTAATCCAAAAGAGAGAACTGTCCATTGGTAGTTTTCCAGTGGGGTTGAGAAGGTAGTCAACTACTCACTGTTGGGATCCATGCGTATTCTGTGGAAGGCCTCCTTGAGGTCTAATTTTGTAAAGAACTTGCCTTTTGTCAATTGATTCAAGACATCTTTAGTTAAAGGAATCAGATAAATATTATACAATACTGCCTGATTAATTAAATTGTAGTTTACGATAAGCCTCAGTTCTCCTCTGTCCCTTTTATTGTGGAAAAATATTGGTCTGGCGGTAAGAGCAGATGAGGATTTTATAAGTCCACATTGTAAGTTCTTGTTCAGGAATTGTTTTAGAGCATCAAGTTCTTGGTTGTTAATTAGATATATTTTTGGTTTGGGAATTTTAGCCCCTTCTATTAATCTGAGTTTGCAATCAAAGTCTCTATGAGGGGGCAGTTTATCTGCTTCATGGTCCTCAAAAGCTTTTTGCAAGTCACAGTACTCTAATGGAATTTTCTGCAGCTCCTTGGGGCTCAAAGTGAGTGCCAAGTTAGAGGGGTTTTGTTCGGGCATTTGGTTTACATCATAGGTATACTTGAGCAAGCCTTGTGTTCAGTCAATTTGGAGATTGTGATGTTTTAGCCAGTCATACCCCAGGACTACTTGAAACCCGATTTTGCTGGGAACTAAGAAATGTAATTTCCCCTGATAGTTTCCCACTTGAACAGGGATAGATTTGGTTCTTTTCTGTACAGGACCTCCTACCATGGGTGAGCATCCATTTGAGATAATTTGACAGCCTTTTTTAGGGGTTCAAACTTTACAGCAAGTTCTTTTGCCACAGCAGGATTTAACAGACTGGTAGCACAGCCTGAGTCAACTAAGGCCCTGTACATTCATAATTTCCCATCATTTCCTTGTAAGTCTACTGTTACATATGTGTGGCGAGTTTTGGTGGTACTTACATTAGCATACCCTTCGGGTCCCAATCATCACTGTCCGAGTCAGACGTGGGCAGTGGGCTGTCCTCACCATCGCAAGTTCCAGCAGTGGTTCCGCCGGCTGGGCGTTTGGTTGTCGGCTTCGGGGTGTTGGCCTTACGGGACATAGGGAGGATGGTGGGGGTGCCCAACTTTTCTTCAGTAGGTTTCTTCGATCCCTGGCATTAGCTGGCGATGTGGCCTTTCTTCCCACATTGGAAACAGGTGCCTTCTTTGAGTCGCTTTTTCTTTTCCTCGCTGCTCAGCAAAGTGGGTTTTCGCAGTCCCAGGTGCAGCGACCGCCTTCTTGTGCTTGCTTTTGCCAGGTGAGCTGGACACTCTCCATTATGCTTTCCACTTCTCCAGCTAGTTTCATCCATCCCAGGAGGCTGGCAGGATCCCCTTGGGTCAGGCACCGGTCCAAGATGATGGGATTCAATCCATCTCGAAAAAATTGCTTGAGAATGTCATCTTTCCATTCTGGAACCTTAGTGACTAACTTCCTGCATTCTCGTGAGTACTCACCGACAGTTCCTTTTCCTTGGCACAGTTTCTTCAGCTGGTATCTGGCTTGTTCTTGAAAGAATGGATCTTCAAATCTTTCTCTGAGTTGATGCATGAACAGTTGCAGGTCAGCTGTTTCCTCAGCTCGTGAGTCGAACAAGCTGGCGACCCACTCCGCTGCTTCTCCTTTGAGATGTTGGCTCAGGTATCTAATTCTAGCTGCATCATCCGGGAAACTGTTCCCATAGTCGATCATGCAGTTGGAGCCCACGTTGAGAAAGTATGACAGTTTGGCTCCATCACCATTGTATGTGGTCTTCAACTCTCAGAAGGGTCAGGGCCCTACTTGCGGTGCCGGTATCCTGGGAGGTGCCGGTGCCACCACCACTGGAGCAGCTGCCACTGCTGGAGCCTGGGGTGGTGCTCGTCCAACCTGAGGCACCAGGAGTCTCCAGTCCTGCAGCTGAGCTCGAAATTTGGAAATTCCTTCTCTCTGCTTTTCCACTTCTTCTTCTCTGGCTAGGAGTTGTTCCATTATATTGGTCTCGACAATAGATGTATCCCATCTGCTGGCCTGGCATCGGTAGTGCTGAACAGTTTCTGGTCTCTCACCCCAGGCCCAGGTTTGTCTTCCAGTCAGGGTTGCTGGAGGGATCGAAAGCCATGTCTTGGGTTTTGCTTCAGGAGCCAGGCTTGGGACCGTCTTGTCTCTTTCAGCGATTTCCTCATCTGGAGCTTTGACGGCTCCCCCAAATGCTCCCTTGTCTTCAGGGTCTTCTTCACTTATTTGACACATGTTATTTTTGCAAGAGCTTGCTCACCCTGTCAGGAACCGAATTCACACGGAAAATGTAACAGTGCTAATACACTATTTATTAGGAGTGTGATACATAGTACAGGACTTCAGTGAGCGAACTGAAGGCAATTAGCAAAATCCAAACATTAAAAGCAAATAGTTTCCCATCCCACCTGCAAGAGACCTTGGAGCTCAGGTTTCAGCCTAGCAGCGCTTATCACTACATTCCTAGCTTTGTTTATCTAATGGTCTCTGGTTCTCATACCTTGTTACATGCAAGCAAGTAATTAACTCCTATAACATGTCCCATAACTGAAATATGGAGGGCTACCTGACAGAAACAAAAAACCCTGAAGAACTACAATTCAAGGTGCAAAAAATGGAAGAGCAAACTAATCAAATAGAAGACACAGCCAAAGAGGAAATATCTATGACTAGGATAGTGATGGAAACAAAACTCCAAGATTAATGTGTGAAAATTCAAGAACTGAGAGAACAAACCACAGAAAACCTAGTAAAAACAATAACCCCTGTGATGGCTAAATTCAAAGGTTGGGAGACAGAACAATTCAACCTGGAGGTGGATAAACTGTACAGGATTAATTCTGCTGTTATTACAAAGAGGCACCTTCCCAGAGATAATGCCATTTATTTCATTAGAGAAAGGGTTAGAGATCCAATCCTACAGCAAAATTATAAGAACAAACCAATAGTGAATGGAAAAGAAATTCAAATTTTCAAAGACATTCTGCCACAGATATTAAACAAAAGAAGCAAATGTGCTGACTTGACATACTATCTGAGGCACTAACAAGAAACAAGTAAGATGTAAATGGAAAAAGTTCAGGGTGTATCTTTTACATTGCACCACAGAAGATTTTTTATAAATACAACACAAAAAGCAAAAGATTTCTCGGATATATATAGAGAGAGGCCCTCAGGACTCTATCCGTTTCGAACTGACCAGACAGAAAAAGGAAAG